>JAPPVO010000013.1:89266106-89324744 GCA_030407325.1 Camellia japonica | reverse complement strand
TCTGTTGTAACTCTAATTTCATCTATAAATGAGGGATGATTTTATATCATACCCTAAGCTGATTATTCACGCTTCAATTACCTCAACCTATTTGCCTTGACATTGTGAGTTCAAATTTAAGGATAGTCATTATGTGCATATTGTATCAAATGTTAGATATGCTCTTATTCTACCCCTTCTAGACCTTCATTTAATGCAAACTAAGCTTCCACAGACAATTAAGAAGCTACAGTGAACTCTGCCATTGTCGAACTGGATGAAGATATCATGGTGCTAAGTGCAGAGTTAGAGGAACAAACAACCAAATTAGAGGCGGGAAGAACAACTGTCGATACAATTGTGACCAAGTTAGAGGCCCTCAAACAGAAATGTAACCAAGATGTCACATTTGCAATGTCAAACGTTCCACTCACTTGATATTTTTGCTGAAAGTGGGGGTTGACTGAACAAGGTGCGATGAGTGTCAACATGTGTTCATCGTAGCATTTAATATCATTTTCTTTTTAGTAATGCTATAAACACAGGAAAGTGGTGTATTGTTTTGCCTAGCCTTTTTTCTCTCATGTGTGACGGTTATTGGGCGCACTCGTAAGTAATTAAAGTTGGCCCATTTATGGGTGAGCTTGAAAATTTTGATTTTTGTTTTAAATGAACTAGGGAATAAATGAGCCGGACCCAACTTTAGAAATCAACTCATTATCGTTATCTAGTTTATGCCACTCATATCCACTTCTACTAGACGAAAAGGACTTTGCCATATTAATAAATAAATTTCTATTTTTTTTTACATGATGAAATTTAAAATAAAAAAGTAATCACTTAAAGAGCTGTATCATGCACATGGTTGAAGTAAATAAGAGTTGTATTGCATGCACATAATTATTTCACAAAATCAATCATAAAAACATATCTTCTATGCACTTAGATTTTCTTAAAAGACTGATGTAAGCATGGATATTATTCCAAAAGCAAATCTTGCTCATTACAGCTTATTTTATTTTATTTATTTATTTTATGTGAGCTCATTACAGCTTTTTGATTAGTGGCACACTGGCAAACATTAGATTCCTTGGCAGGCCCAAAGGACTACTTTTCTTAGCTGCTATACATGATTGTAATAGATAAATTTTGGGGCATTTACACACAAGTCCCATTTTGTGAACTTATACTTCATTAGGTCCTAGATAAAATTATTTGTTCCTTCAAGTTCTATTAATTTTTAATAGACCAATTTACACATCCAAACCCCCCATCTTCTTCCCCTATTTTTTTATTCTCATCGTGATTTGTGTCTCATAGTTATTCTCTCTCTCTCTTTTCTCTCTTTATATATTTTTTGCATTTTCTCATTATCCAAACAGTGCATCTGCCTGTGATACCCTTTTCATCTTTTATTGAATCTAATTCGAGAATGAATGTTTTGATTTGAGAGTGAATTTTTAATTTTTGTTTTTTTTAGATTTGTGGTTTTGGAGATAAGGAGCGATTATGGCGCTGATGCCGGTTGAACAGACAGGCGAATCGGCATCCAGAGAATCACAGAGAACTCTACCGACTCCATTTCTGACTAAAACTTATCAGCTCGTTGACGATCCTTCCGTCGACGATCTCATCTCTTGGAACGAAGATGGACTACCTTCATCGTCTGGCGCCCTGCTGAATTCGCTAGAGATTTGCTTCCTAAATACTTCAAACACAACACTTCTCCAGCTTCGTTCAACAGCTCAACACTTACGTAAGAACAAAACAATTCAAATTTATACACTTCTTCTCTCTCTGGCTTTTGAGAAGTTCTTTTTTTTCTTTTTTTGAATCTTTAGGGATTTAGAAAAGTTGTGCCCGATCGATGGGAATTTGCAAACGAATGCTTCAAGAGAGGCGAGAAAGTGCTTCTCCGAGACATACAACGCCAAAAAATGATACAACCTTTGGTATTTAATGTGGTGATTATTGCAACTTGGTCGTCAAATCGGAGTTGGTGTGTAAATTGAGGAAATTACCGTCACCTCACTCACGGAATTTGCAGAGATAGATCGGCAAACTCTCGGTTTTCACTGAGTTCATAGATGCCACTGCCATTAGAGAGAGAGATCTAAGTTTTTTAAAATTGAGAACCTTCTCAATTTATAATATTCTTAATTTTAATTCATGAAAAAAATTGAGAAAATTCTCAAAATTGATAATTATAATTTTTTTAGAATATTCGCAGAATTATCTTTCTTTTCAATCCCATACTTTTCTCAGAAGCTAAACAATTTTTTTTTTTAATTTTGATAATTATATACTGAAATCATTCTCTGTTTGAAAATTGAGAATATTCTCAGTTTTAAAATTGAGCACATTCTCAGTTTTAGAATTAAAGAGTAAAACGTCTTTTTACATATAAATGGGACTTATTGGTTCAAAAACTTTTTGACAGGACCTAAGCTACCAGCAAATATGTAAACAGGACTTTTTGGTAATTAACTCATAAATTTTCTAAATCATTTAGTTCTGAACGCTTGAATCATGAAAACTCAATCACATGTATATTTTATCGTTGTTTTTTTTTTAATTTTATGTCTGAATACTAATTTTAATTATTTTAACTTTAATAATAATAAATAATACAAAGTAATCAAAATCGGTGTAATCATATCAAATTCTGAGTATCTACATTTTCATCATCTTTAACAAAGAGATTCTTCCATTCTGTTGTTTAAATGCAAGAGAGGGATGGAGATGGAGCCTGTGATTCAACCTTCCTTTCAAGAACATCCTTTGGAGCTCACTATATTCAGCCAAAAAAATCATTTGAATCTCCATACGAATCAGAGGAAAGGCCTCTGTAATGGGTGTTTGCTACCCATCACAGGTAAGAGCAATGGTTGCGTTAGTTGCCCTTTCTTCATCCACATATCATGTGCCCAATTGCCTCAAGATCTGCAACACCCATTCCATCCTCAACACCCTCTCAAACTCCAAGTCAAGTCTCATCATGATTCTTCAAGTCCTTGGTGAGATGCCCGTGGGAAATCCTGTATCGGCTTTATCTTCCACTCCGAGTGTGGGTTCGACATGAATGTTAATTGTGCTATGCTCAAGCCTACTACTAGCACAACTGTAAACGAACAAGTTTGGCAGCAGTATTCTAATCAACAGATCATCATCAGCCACCCACATCCCATGATCCTTTGTGACAACCAAAATAATCGCCATCTTTTCTACTCTTGCTGCAATGGTGGACGAGATAATAATGGTTTAGCATATGTTTGCCTTCAATGTTGCTGTTTGCTACACAAATTGTGCACCGAGTTGGGAACAAAGATCAAACACCCTTTTCACCCACAGCATCTTCTAACCCTCCTCTTGACTTCTTCGTCATCAGCAAGTTACCCAATACAAAGGAGGAGGAAGTTCTCTTGCAATGCTTGTGGGTTTAAATGTTCCCCACTACCTTCCGTTTTTCAAAATGTGACTTTGATCTGGACGGTTATTGCGCTTCGTTGACGTTGATGCCTGCCAAAAGCATCAACGAAGGAGACGATCACGATCAACACAATAAGATTTAACATTTTACTCACCCCCATCCTGTAATTGCCTGCAGCGTTGCGAAGAATACAAAATTTCCCCGTATCTGCTATGCGTGCGATCTACCCTTCGAGGATTCCGTCATCAATTTTTGCCTGGAATGTCGTCTCTTTATGCACGATTCGTGTCCTGACTTGGCCCAAGTTGTTGAACACCCCTTTCACCCTGAACACAACTTCACCCTCCGATCACCTTTTAATATTGTTTCTTTCATTGAACATTGCAGCGCATGTTTGGGTCCTGCAACATGATGGAAATACAGTTGTAGTAGCAACTGTAAATTCATAATTGATAGTAGGTGTGTTTCACTGCCTTATATTATGGACTCTAGAATTCCCCACCACCCTCTAGTTTACTTTGATACCAATGCATTCCTTCATTGTGTGGAGCATAACTGCATTTATGATTTTCACATTAGTTGTATCCCAACGTTACCATCAAACATAGATATCACAGGCATCCCCTCACCCTTACCAATTCTCCCATCAAAGACCGTCCTGACGAAGATGAAGATGCAGAATTCTACTGTGACACATGCGAGAAAAGAAGGGTACTTGCTGACCCAAGGTACTACTGTGCTGAATGCCACTATGTTGCCCATGTTGGTTGTCTCATGTATGCGGTAAGTCCATAACCAGGTTTACTAGTCATGATCAAGAGAGTAAACCTATGCAAATCTACTAAATACATTCATATATTTTTCTAATGATAAATGTAGCCCGAAAATTTATTTCATTTTTATGATTTATGATTTAGATTCATTTTTTTTCTCTTTAATAATTTACAATTTTGTTTTTTAATTTTACTTGTGCAATAAAGGGAGTCACTGGTTTAATATTTAAAACTTACACTAGTAATCTTGAGATTGTGGGGTTTAACTTGATGGCATACACTTTGTGCATATTATGTTAAGTCTGTATCCAATCTATCTTTTTCAAATCCCATCCAACACCAGTTTCTAAGTTTATTAGGGAAAAAGCACAACTTCTTAGCTGGAACATCCAAGGATCCAAATATGGAAACAGAGGACTCTGCTCTCATCAAATTGGATGAAGAGATCAGAGTGTTTTGTGCAGAGTTAAGAGGAACAAACAGCAAAATTAGGGGCAGTAAGAAAAGATTGAATGGTGCAAACAACAATAGTTGATGAACTTTCGATCAAATTAGAGGCCCTCAAGCAGAAACGTGCCCAACATGTCGTAGTTGCAATGTCCAATGCCCGACTTGCTTGATAATTTTTGCTCTCAACCCAAAGCGAGGTGAGCATGAACATTTGTTCATTGTAAAGCTATAAATACAAAAAATATGGATGAAAAAAAAAAAATTGATATCACTTTCATTTCAATAATGCTATGTTTTCTTCTCTACATTTCCCTCTACAAATCCAAAATTCAAACACGATCTTGTCGCCACCACCACCACCCTATCAACACCACCATCACTGCCACTGCTATTGCTCTACTACCACCCACCATCACTACTGATACTGCCACTATTGCCATCACAAGCACAACCACCAACATCGTTGTTTTAAGAGAGAGTTCCCGCTTGAGTGCCTCTAATTTTGTCGTTAGTGCCTCTATCTCTTTAATTAATTTGTCATGGGTGAAGTGTGTGGCATCATCGCTTGCCTGACCTGCCTCTTCCTCTTTCACAACCATACCCTCCTTGTTCAAGTCTTCTCCAACCGTCTTGCCATGGTTAGCAGCATCATCTGCATCCCCAGTTAGTTGGCCAACCACAAATGACTCCTCCCCTAGCGCAAGTGCCTCCTCCTAAGCCACCATCAATGGGGACGTTTCAATGTAATGTGTTGCATATATATTGTCTTGAAAAGAAATCAATTTAAGGTTATATAACTCAAGCAATGAATTTTGTAAATTTACTATTTATGTTGAATACTAGTCAAAAGAGCAAGTGCCTATCATATTACAATGAAATTCAATTAATTACAATCACACCAAAAATAAAAAAAAATAAATATTTTTTTGATAAACACAGCATATCAGCATCTTTTTCTCAGTGATAATCCAATGAAATATAAAATAAAGATTAGAATTGGGCTCACAAGCACCGGCTGAATCAAATTTGCTCAAAGGAGAGACGGAGCTCATTTGACTAGAGCGTACAATTAGATTTCCTTATTAGCTATATCTTCATTTGATATATGAAATGAAGAATATCAAAATCCCAAGTTCTTTTTTAGTTATATGATTGTCAAACCTAAAGTTTGATTGTGAAGTGTGCACAAAGATGCAAAATATGACTTAAAGAAATGAAATGACATATATGAGTGTATGATAACACGGTCTCATACCTCAGAGATCATGCAATGAATGTGAGCAACAAAGTGACACTCGGCGCAATAATAAGTAGGATCCGGTAGGTATCGTAGTTGCTCACACACATCACAGTATAATTCAGAGTCGTCATTTTCATCTGGCAAATCTTTAACCGGAGACTTAGTGAGCGTCAGGTAATGCCTGTGACATTGATGCTTTGCCTTGAGTGGCAGTGTCGGAGCACAATGGAGATGAAGATTGAAGTCACAATCGACGCAACGAAAAACTTGTTTACAATCCTTACATCCACATTTGACACAATCACATCGATATGCTGTCAAGAAAACAAGAGGGTGTTGGTGAAGTTTGAACTTCACATTGGGGATTAGCAAAGCGCACTTGGTGTCCAGCTTGAATTTACACTCACCACACCGGTAGATGAAACCATTAAAAATACTCCGACACGCATTACATGATTCTGAATGGTGAAATCTCTCCACAAGCTTAAGAGAGTGTTGTGGATGAAAAGGGTGTCGAATCTTGTGTGGCGATTTAGCACACGATTCGTGCAGCACGAAGTGGCATTGGAGGCAAACGAAGATTGGACCGTCAATGGGACGCATACATCCTGAGCAATGAAAATCAAAAATATTTTTGTTTGTGATACAAGGAATGAAGGGGTGTGGGTGGCCGAGATTGGTGTGATTTTTATCATGATCTTCGATGGGCGTGAGAGAAGCACAATTGAGGTCTAGACGAAAATCGCACCAGAAACAGTAGAAGCAGTAGTGAGGGGAATAGAAACCGCAGGCATCACAGGAGGACTTACCGGAACGAGTTGGTGGACTGTCAAAGAGGGTGAGACGGTGTTGGGGATGGAAAGGGTGGTTGATCTCTTGAGGCAATTGGGCACATGATATGTGAATGAAGAAGTTGCATTTGGAGCAACCATAGACTGGCGGCCCCCGGATCGTCGGGATCAGCTGGTTACACAAGGCGCAGAGTTTTTCAGTTTTCAATTGGTTGTGGAGCATCAAGAGACAATTGTGGCTGAAATGTTCAATCTCCATATCCTGTCTTTCTCTCTGTCTGTGCACATATGTGAATTGATTAGCAATTACATATTGAAGAATTTAATTCCCTGTTTCAACTTCCAGGATTTAGATACCCTCCTCAGCCTTTAAGCTAAGGTAAAGTGTAACCATTTGGCCCCACAAACCTTACATTGAGGGGAAAAAAGAAAAGAAAAGAAGTGATTGGAGGAGGAAAAATATTGAAACAAAAAAGTAAAAGCTTCCGTATAAATCATGTTGGGGGAAAGGAATGGCACAATACAGCCTGCCTTACATTTATCAATAATGTTAACAATACTAACAAACGTATCAATAAACAAACTAACAAGATGTATTTATCAAAAAATAAACATACTAACGAGACATAATATTAAGATAATCTCATGCCGAATGGTGAGACTCATATACAAGTTTTTTTCTCTTGATTGATATATTTGTTAGTATTTTGGTAGTGTTTCTAGTATTATTGTATATTCTTGGCAAAAGTAAAATATCAAAAACAAAGTGAACCAAATTGAAAAGTCTGACAAAAAAAAAAAGTAAATTTTGCCCCAGTTTTTGTTTTCAGTGGATTTGTTTTTCAAATTTGTTCAAAATTTTTTATTGATAAAATGTTGACATATATCAAATAAAGACCTTAAACAGCCCTGCCTTCCAAAACAACTAAAAGCTAGCACTTATCAAACTCATGATGGCAAACAATCTTTGTTGCAGGATGTAACTTCAAAATTTTGACAAGATCTCAAGAGAAAAGCTCTTCAAAGCATGTCAAATGAACTGTCATAATTTAACAATACCAAACTTTATGCGCATTTGCATCTAAATCAACTATACTTCAAATCTAATGCTTCATCAGTACATATTTCAATCAAAATGAAACCTCTCAAATATATATATACAGATCAGCCCTTATTCATGATTAGACAGGCTGAAGATTTAAAAAGCCCAGCCCACACTTCCCTTTAAAACTAGGTATTAAGGAGAGAGAAACTAGAGCCTTATAACCAACATAGATGGGGCAACTCCAGGTGATGTAAGACACATTCCAACAGATTTTACCATCTGACCAAGCAACGACCTTTGCTTCTGTAACTATCTGACAGTAGTAACAACGATAATATAAATAGTAGCAATAATATTTTTTAAGAAACAACCACTTTACTTGTCCCTTTGCTGGTGACGGTGTTCTCTTTGGCCGAGAATGAGTCTGTCAGTAGTAACTCTACAACCTAATAGGCAGCCAAAACTTAAGTTAAATTTTTTAAATAATTACCAAGTAAAACACAAATCAATATTTGAATACTTATCATAGAGACAGTGCTTCAGTTTAGAAAACCTTCTAAAAATAAAAAATCATAATAGCACCTCAGAGACCACACAATAGCAATCAATATGAGAAATAGAGTGGCATTCAGCACAATAATAAGTGCGATCAAATAGGCGTCTTTGTTGCTCGCATGCATCACAATAGTACTCGATGGTTGGATCTTTTTCATCTTCATTCGGATAGTCTTTAACCATTGCATCAGTGATAATGAGGCGATGTCTATGGCCATAATATTTGATGTTTTCTGGTAATTTTGGAATGCACTTGAGATGGACATTGAAGTTGCAGTCCACACAACGGAAAAACTCTGGCTTCATGAAATGACCACAACAAACTCTACAGCTGAAATTAGGATCGTCCAAGGAACCAAGAGGATTGTTGCCGATGAGAAAGGGGCGCATGAAGTTGATGAAAGCAAGAGGGTGGTGGTGAATTTCAGACCTTACTGTTCTTACCATGGAAGAAACACATTTGATGTCCAAGTAGTGATCGCACTCAGAACAATGTAGACAAAGCGACCACAAGTCACCAGACACGCTTTGCAACTGAAGGGACTCCCTTCATGACTGGTGCGAAGGGTAAGAGTGTTGGAACAAAGGGTCTGGAATTCTTCAAATGGTGGTCTTCGAGTCTTCAAAATTTGGCAATGATCTTGTCTATATAGAACAGAAAATTAGTGCTTCAAGTCGCGTTACTAAGTTGCTTTCCTAAAGACAATATTTGTACCACCAAAAGGTGTGCAGGGGGTTACAACAAATTTGCCTCCAAGATACAATGAAGCTGATCTAAAGATCTAGTCTATCGGTGTCTGCACTAACGACAATAGATAGAACACTCTTGATATAATCAAGAAACCAAGACATTGATAATCAAATCTGTAGAGCTTGATTATCAATAAGAAAAACAGAAATTTGCTTAAGAAACTCTCGATCAAAATTCAAAATCAAGAGGGAAAGAGAGAAAGAATTGCAGGAATGCTTTTTAGGATTTTGGATGGAATGAAATGTCTGATTTCGTAGCCTATTTATAGGCCTTGATGGATTTGATCGAATGCAAATGGTCATGTCCCTTGATCGCATCTGATCAGATCTGACCGTTTGATCGACGATCTATGGTGCAAATCATTCTGACACCAAATAGATGCCTTGACTAATCACACCTGATCAGGATCGGGTGCCATCTCATCCGTACGATCGCGCGCATCTCCAATCAACGGCTATGATCAACCCGCACTCCAGATCGGACACACAATCGTTTGATCAGTTGGTTGACTCATCGCCAACGGACGACACGTCACTGCCACGTGGAACTGACTGTATTCCACGTCACCCATGCCACGTCATCGCTCCAACCTATCTGATGCAAATAGGAAAGCGCCCTCATGGCACCTTGCGCCGATGCGTCCGTGCTAAATGCAAAGTGCGCCATCAAACGCCACACAGCTCACTGCCCACACCATGCGCGCGCGTGCGTGTGCGGATGGTGCGAAGCACCATCCTTGCGGTGTGGGTGCATGCACACTAACTTTCATCCCATAATTCTGTATTCAAAAGAATATTCCATATAACACTTTATTAAGTGCTCCATGTTTTGCTCTCTTTCCAATGTGGGACAAAGTCCCCAAGCTTATTTCATGCTTTCCAAAGAAAACATGGAAGGTTTTTAAAACACCCAAAAATTAAACTATACATTTTGAAAACCATTTTGAAAATTCCCCAACATTTCCCCACCATTTTCAAAATACCAGATGATGACTCTTGGTTCACTTGACAACCTTATGCATAGGTGAAGATATCTTACGATTTGAATCATTCACTTAGTGAAGATATCTCAAAGTTAGTCAAGATGGCATAGTAGACTTGTCTTTAAACTAGCGATCTTATACGACTAACCGGACATGTCTCACGCACAGTACAGGTTCTCAAGTATTCAAACAAACCGACACGTGGATTGGCTTTGTGTCTATATCCTATTTCATGAGTGCTCTAGAGTCAAGCCTTTGGACTCATAGGAAGCGGCACCACCTTCTACACTCACATAGGTAAGCTTACTGAGAGTACCCCTGTAATTTACAGTACCCTAATAACCCAGTTATAAGCTTATTAAGAGTTTGCCAACTCATCCTCTTCTTTTCACATTACAGGTACCAAGCACTTCAACCTTGAGATAAAAATGAAATAAAACTAAGTGCTTGCAATCATGACATATAGTGTACTTCTGCTAATTGAACTCAAGACTTGATGTTTCTTTAAGCGTTGAGTCAAGTTTCCACCAGGAGTGATTATGTTAAGTGGGCTTGAGACCCATCTCCTTTGATGTTTTCCACACCAAATCCCTTGCAAGTCCCTTTGTTAAGGGGTCAGCAAAGTTTTCACTTGACTTTACATAACTAATGGTAATCACACCTTCTGTGATTAACTGCCTGACATAGCTATGTCTCAGTCCTATATGCCTAGACTTTCCATTATAGACATGGCTATAGGCCCGTGATAGAGTTGCTTCACAATGCAAAGATATTGGTGGCATAGGTTTTGGCCATATCTTAATCTCTAACAAGAGATTCCTTATCCATTCTGCCTCTTTGCTACAAGAAGCCAACGCTACAAACTCTGACGCCATGGTTGAGTCTGTTATGTATGTTTGCTTCTTAGAACCCCAAGAGATAGCTCCTCCTCCAAGAGTAAAAATTCAACCACTCGTGGACGAGTGATCTTCACAGTCGGTTATCCAACTAGCATCTGTGAATCCTTCCAGCATTGCTGGATAGCCATTATAGACTATTCCATAGTCTATTGTTTTCCTCAAGTACCTAAGTACTCGGTTAACAGCATGCCAATACACACTACTGGGATTACTAGTGTATCTACTAAGTTTTCCCACTGCAAAAGTAATATCAGGTCTAGTGCAAGTCATGGCATACATCAGGCTACCTATTACTCTTGAGTATTCTAGCTGATCAAAAGCTCTTCCAGTATTAGGATACAATTTCAAATTTGAATCAAAAGGTGTAGACATGAGTGTACAATTATATTGATTAAATTTCTTAAGAATTTTCTCAATATAGTGTGATTGGGTTAGAATCAAATTATTGTCCTCTCGTTTGATCTTAATACCCAAAATTACATTAGCCAAGCCCATGTCTTTCATACTAAAGCTAGACGACAAGAAACTCTTAGTACTTTCAATGACATCATTGTCAGTACCAAAAATAAGCATGTCATCTACATACAGACATATGATTACACCTCTATTTCCAGTAAACTTACTGTACACACACTTATCAGATTCATGTATCCTAAAACCATTTGACATTATTACTGTCACGACCCGAACCCGCCCCCATGGGTTAAGGACATAACCGGCCAGTAATCACAAGATTACCTACGGCCTCAAACCAAATAAAACATAACTCATCAGAGTAAAGGGGCCAAACGGAATCAATTTCAAACTTTTGTCCATAGAGTTGTGCTTATATGGCACATCATAACAAACCATACATATACATGTTAATAACTCACCTCAAAATATGTACTAACACAAAGCTCTGTACATACAGGATCATTCAAGTCTAGGTCAGCCAATCAAAACTATATACAATCATAATCCAAAGTCCTCGCCAACATGACAAAATGTAATAAAATAGCAAAAGGGCGAAGACGAGTCTCGTGCGTGAGACGTATGGGCTGACTCTTCAAAACCTTGGTTGTTCCACACAAACTTCACTGAGGCTGGGTTTGGACCTCCCTTGGCTCACCTACAGACACATGAATGAGCGTAAGCGAAAGCCCAGTGAATAATATCGAATAAAAAGATACACTAGAACAATATACGACAAACGGCCTTGGGCCCAATTCATATTCTATCTAATATATATATATATAGATATACATAGGGCGGGTGACTGCAGTTCCAAACACATCAGACGGCCTCGGGCCCAAACCATTCATGTCAAACGGCCCTTGGCCCATTTATTCTTTCACTCTTGTTGGACTGGCCTTTGGCCCATTCATTTTATCATTCATGTCGGACTGGCCTTTGGCCTATTCATTCTTTCATTCATGTCAGACTGGCCTCTGGCCCATTCATTCTTTCACTTATATCAAACTGGCCTTTGGCCCAATCATTCTTTCATTCATGTCAAACTGGCCTTTGGCCTAATCATTCTCTCATTCATGTCAAATTGGCCTTTGGCCCAATCATTCTTTCATTCATCTCAAACTGGCCTTTGGCCCAATCATTCTCTTATTCATGTCAAACTGGCCTTTGGCCCAATCATTCTTTCATTCTTTAGGCATAGCAAACATTTGTCCTTAATTCAAATTAACAGACTTATAGGAATATAAGCAATTGGACAAATAGCATATTTCAGATATCTTTATTAAGATATTACTCACAGTGATCGGCTGGATGGTTTGCCCTGGAGCTCGACCCTACACATTCCATGAACACAATGGGTCACAAACAGTTCAATCGGTTCTTAATTCACATATTCCTCTTTAGGCTTCATTCTTATCTTTTTAATTCATTCATAATGCTCAATGCATGCCTAAGAGTACTTAGAAGTGAAAGAGAACGGAAAACGAAACACAGAACATCTTTACAAAATTTCAGAAACAGGGGTCCCCGCTCGAGCGTGGACTTTCCCGCTCGAGCGGACCCATTAGGTCTGCAAAAGTTCTGGTTGCCTCGTTTTTACGCTCGAGTGTGAGGTCGGACGCTCAAGCTGAAAATCATTCCACATAGCTCCCCGCTCGAGCGGACATCAATGACTGCAGAAATACTGGGAGTTCGAATTTCCCGCTCGAGCGGCGCTTTCCCCGATCGAGCGGATACGCCAAATTCTGGAAATTCCAGAACTGATCTTGAGCTTCAAACTTGTATTCAAATCAACATATCTTGCATATTATGACTCAAACTTCACATATACATGTACTAACATGATCCAACACCAAATTCATTACATTATGGAGCTCAATTTCACAAATTAATCACATGCATGTCCCAATTTACACCAAACTTATTTCCAACATAATAAACTCACGCATTCAAAACTCATATTCTTATGAATTGTACATGCATGTGAGATATAACCCTCATTCTCAACTTAGATGATGAAGAGATGGTTAAAAACATTAACTTCAATCAAAGATTCAACATGGATCATGTATTTCAAGCTCAAGCATGCAAATTCAAAGCAATTTCTCACATGCATGTGCATATTGACTTCCAATTCAACAAAACCAACTCAATTCATGTTCTTTATCATCATTCAACTTTGAATTTACAAATTACAAACTAAAATCCATGAGTCAAGGGTTGATTACTCACCTAGGAGCCTTAATTCTCACAATTGTGGTCAAATCTTGCACCTAGCCTTCCCAATTCACAAATCTTGAGCCAAAATGCACAAAGATGTCTCCTCTCTCTCTCAAAGTCGGTTCTCTCTTTTACTAGAGAGTTGATCTCAGCCAAATGATTTAAAAGAGGAGGAATTAAATATAATAAGGCCCTTTTATAGCCCCACTCAATCAAATTTGATTATAGCCAATTAATGGCACTTAATTAATCGTTCTGAATCTAATTATTTTGATCCGACTCAATTTTCAATTAAATTTCACCGTAGGTTCTAAAAATTATGCCAATCACAATGGCGTAATCAATTTCGGGTTCCGTGGCTAATAAGGCCTTCAATTTAAATTCCAAAGTAGATAATCAAACAGATATTCCTACGATGAACAGATAGAAATTCAAAACCACATATTTTCATATAAATGGCACACAAAATCATATCAAACACATAATCACATTCATAATAAGGACCAATTAGCATAATACGGAACAGGGTTATCATAATTACTTTGTCAAATTTCTCATGCCAATGTTTTGGAGCTTGTTTCAGTCCATATAGTGACTTCACGAGTTTACACACTTTGTGCTCTTGACCCTGTACAACAAATCCTTCTGATTGTTACATGTAGATTTCCTCATCTAACTCTCTATTTAGGAAAGCAGTCTTAACATCCATTTGATGGATTTCAAGCTTATAGATTGAGGCTAAGGCAATCAACACTCGAATGGTGGTGATTCTAGCCACCGGAGCATATGTATCGAAATAATCGATACCCTCCTTTTGAGTAAAACCTTTAGCAACTAATCTTGCTTTGAACTTGTCAATTGTACTATCAACTTTCATTTTCCTTTTGAAAATCCATTTATAACCAATGGGTTTGGATCCAGGTGGCAAATCAGCAAGTATCCAAGTATTGTTACCCATGATAGAATCCATCTCATCATTTATTGCTTCTTTCCAGAAAGCAACATCTTGAGACTTTATAGCTTTCTCAAAGGTTAATGGATCTGAATCCACATTCAAAGAAATCATTGTTTGCTTACAATAAGCTTTTCTAGTTCCTTCTATAAGGTAAACAATGAAATCAAGGCCAAATGACTTCTCAGTCCTAGCCCTCTTACTCCTCTTTAACTCAATAGGCTCATTAGGTTTATTAGGCTCAATGGGTTCATGTCATTCACTTTCCTCTGTAGACATCAAAGGAGTTGATTCATTTCCTTGATTAGAATCCAACCTTGGAATGGTTGTGAAACGATTTTCATAAAATACTGCATCACGTGATTCAATGATGGTATTTGTTTCCACTGAACTATTGGGCTCTACTACCAGAAACCTATATGCTTTGCTATGTATAGCCAAGGAATATGCATTCAATTTCCTTTTCATCTAATTTCTTCTTTTTAGGTTCAGGCAATTTGACTATTGCTCTACAGCCCCATGTTTTCAAGTAACCAAGATTATGTTTCTTGTTTTTCCAAAGTTCATAAGGAGTAACATTTCTTCCCTTGAGAGGAATTCTATTGAGTATGTGACAGGCAGTGAGCAAGGCTTCACCTCAAAAACCAGAACTTAAACTGGAGTAAGAAAACATAGCATTAATCGTTTCTGTCAATGTCCTATTCTTTCTTTCAGTTACTCCATTTTGTTGTGGTGTGTAGGGTGCAAACTTCTCATGAATAATACCAACATTTTCACAATATTCTGGAAAATGATATTCACCGCCTCTATCAGACCTAAGTCTCTTTATTTTGACATTACATTGATTTTCTACTTCTGTCTTAAAAATCTTGAATTTATCAAGCACCTCATCTTTTGAATGCAAAAGATAGATATGACAGTACTTAGAAAAATCATTAATGAATGTTACAAAATATTTCTTGCCACCTCTAGTGGGGGTACGATGCATGTCACATACATCACTATGCACAAGTTTAAGCAGAGATGTGGTTTTATCTACTTTAGGAAATGGAATACGAGTAATTTTTGATTGCACACAATATTTACATTTTTCAAACATATCAATGTCATACTTATGAATTAAATCTAAATTAACTATATCATGCATTTTCCCAGATTAACATGGCCTAAACGAGCATGCCATAAAGAAAGATAATCAACAATATAAGTAGAAACAGCTGTATTATTGATAACATTAAGTTTGAACATTCCTTGATACATGTAGCCCTTCCCAACAAAAATCCCACCCTTAGACAGAACAAATTTGTCCGACTCAAATACTAACTTGAAACCATGCTTATTAAGCAGGCTTCCAGATACAAGGTTTTTCCTGACATTAGGTACATGATAAACATCATTAAGACTTAGGAATTTTCCATATATAAACTCTAGATCCACCGTCCCTTTGCCTTTGATAGCAACAGTTGAAGAGTTGCCTATGTAGAGAACTATTCCATCACTCACTTGTTCATAAGTAGTGAAACGGCTCTTGTCGTTGCAGACGTGCCTTGTTGCTCCTAAGTCAATCCACCAATCACCAGCATCTTTGAGCATGTTCACCTCGGATACAATAGCCACGAACTTGTTCTTGGCATTTGATGCTTCTGGCTTCTTCTTGTATGACCGCCATTCATTTCTGAAGTGCCCTGGCTTGCCACAGTGCCAGCAAGCGCCTTTTGGCTTCTTAGCATTTTTCTCGGGTTGGGGTTCATGCTTACGCTTCTTTTTGTTGAACCTCTTACCATCATCCACCATGTGGATCTTGGACGTCTGAGCCAATTGGTTATCTTTACTTTCAAGTAACCTTGACTCTTCCTCAACTCGGAGGTGTTGAACCAATTCCTCTAAAGTAAGATCTTCCTTTTTGTGTTTCAGAGTTTTCTTAAAATCCTTCCAAGAAGATGGCAATTTCTCTATTATAGATGAAACTACAATAGATTCATCCATGTTCATATTCTTTTGTCGAAATTGACTCAGAATATGTTGGATCTCATGGAATTGTTCCATAAGAGGCTTTGTATCAATCATTGTAAAGCGTATAAAATTACTAACATGAAATTTCTTACTGGTGGCATCCTCAGTGAGGTACTTTGACTGTAATAAGTCCCAGAGTTGCTTTGCTATTTCCAGATATTGATACACATCGAATAGAGAGTTTGATAGTGCATTCAGAATGTGTCCTCGACAAATGTAGTCGTCATTCTTCCATTTGGTTTTGGCATGGGTTTGCTTCACAGTCTCCTCTTCTTGCTCCGTTGGATAGGGAGTAGTTAGCACATAGACCACTTTGAGAGTGGTTGAGCAAAAAGTGCATCTTCTTTTGCCAGTGTCGAAAATTTCCTCTATCAAAACGATCAAGCTTCATGAAATCCTGAGTCATTTTCTGAATAGACATCGCCATATCCAAATATTGTATTTAGATTGTTGGAACAAAGGGTCTTGAATTTTTCAAATGGTGGTCTTCAGGTCTTCAAAATTAGGCAATGATCTTGTTTATATAGAATAGAAATTAGTGCTTCAAGTCGCGTTACTAAGTCGCTTTCCTAAAGACAATATTTGTACCCACCAAAAGGTGTGCAGGGGGTTACAACAAATTTGCCTCCAGGATACAATGAAGCTTGATCTAAAGATCTAGTCTATCGGCGTCTGCACTAATGACAATAGATCAGAACACTCTTGATATAGTCAAGAAACCAAGACATTGATAATCAAATCTGCAGAACTTGATTATCAATAAGAAAAACAGAAATTTGCTTAAGAAACTCTCGATCAAAAATTCAAAATCAAGAGGGAGAGAGAAAAAGAATTGCAGGAATGCTTTTTAGGATTTTGGATGGAATGAAATGTCTGATTTCGTAGCCTATTTATAGGTCTTGATGGATCTGATCGGATGCAAATGGTCATGCCCTTGATTGCATCCGATCAAATCTGACTGTTTGATCGACGATCTATGGTGCAGATCATTCTGACACCGAATAGATGCCTTGACTAGTCACACCTGATCACGATCGGGTGCCATCTCATCCGTATGATCACGCGCATCTCCAATCAACGACTATGATCAACCCACTTTAGATCGAACACACAACCGTTTGATCAGTTGGTTGACTCATCGCCAACGGACGACACGTCACTGCCATGTGGAGTTGACTGTATTCCACGTCACCCATGCCACGTCATCGCGCCAACCTGTCCGATACAAATAGGAAAGCACCCTCATGGCGCCGATGCGTCCGTGCAAAGTGCAAAGTGCACCATCAAACGCCACACAGCCCACTGCTAACGCCACGCGGGTGCGCGCGTGTGCAGATGGTGCACCATCCTTGCGGTGTGGGTGCATGCACACTAGCTTTCATCCCATAATTCCATATTCAAAAGAATATTCCATGTAGCACTTTATTAAGTGCTCCATGTTTTTCTCTTTTTCCAATGTGGGACAAAGTCCCTAAGCTTATTTCATGCTTTCCAAAGAAAACATGGAAGGTTTTTAAAACACCCAAAAATTGAACTATACATTTTGAAAATTCCCCAACAAAGAGGGTGTATCTGGTGAAAAGGGTGTTTGATTTTTTCAGGCAACTCAGTACATGATTTGTGTAGCTAGAGCTTGCATATCAAGCAAACGTAAATGGAATCATTGAGAAGTAGCTTGCATGCTAAGCAGGATTGATTGAACCCACAATCGTTATTGCATAGGATCAAGGGGTGCGGGTGAGTGAAAAGGAGGCGTTGTGCAACATCATCGGAGTCGGTGGTGGTGGTAAGCATCAGTGAAGCACAAGAAATGTCTAGGGAAAATGTTTGACACTAGTTACACCCGTAAGCAAAGCCTATATTTCTCAACCCACAGGCACAACAAGAAAAGCTTCTTAAACCATAAGGTTCTCTTCCAATAAGAATAAGCCGGTGTTGTGGGTGGAAGGGGTGTTGGATCTCCCTGGGCAATTCAGTACATGGTTTGTGTATGAAGAAGCGGCATCCTGATGAACAACCGTACACCAGACCCAAGATTTGTGGAGTGCAGATAGGACACCAGTTCAAATCATCCTCCTTGATATCACAAGGGATCAAGGGGTGATGGTGGCTAAATTGTTCAGTTTCCATCTCCCTCTATTATGGCTGTCCTTTGAACAACTGATTAATGGCTAATAAAGACAAAATATCACATCTAAATAATAATCATTTCATTTTTTCTTTCATAACCATCAAATCAACTAAATAAAAAAAAATAAAAAACTAAAAATCATTTCAAACACAACTTTTTTAGTCAGGTTAAAATAGCCAAATAATCAAAAAACCAAGCTAAAAAAGCTCACCTAAATGAGGGCTCAATAGCCGCCCCTGTGACAAGATATGCTGGTTGCCTAAATGTTGGACCTCTATCTCACTCTTTTTACAATCAGTTAGTGCTAGACTATCTTTGCTTGCTTCTGGTTTCCTAATTCAAAAAGAAGTTTCTGGATAATTGAGCCATTTCAAACACAACTTTTTTAGTCAGGTTAAAATAGCCAAAAAGTCAAAAAAACCAAGCTAAAAAAGCTCACCTAAATGAGGGCTCAATAGCCGCCCCTGTGACAAGATATGCTGGTGGCCTAAATGTCGGATTTCCGTCTCACTCTTTTTTCATTCGGTTAGTGCTAGACTGTCTTTGCTTGCTTCTGGTTTCCTAATTCAAAAAGAAGTTTCTGGAAAATTGAGCTAATTTCCTAGGTTTAGATGGTTAAAAAAACTATGCAAAAATGTGAGAATTTTGTTTGTAGATGACTTGACCTCCTGTTTGGCTTTTCTTAAGCACGACAGGCAAATTTGTTTTCTGTTCATTGACCCGTAAAATGTGTTTTCTCATATACACACTTATTTTCCAGTATTTTTTGCACTTTGTATTACTCAAAACAAAAAACAATTGACAAAAATGAAGCTCATACTTAAATGTCATTAGCATTATATTATTTGTCATCATTTCTTTTGGGTTTATGAGCCATTAAACAAACTAAAAAGTCTTTGTTTAATAAGAGGTGAGTCATGTTTTAATTTTTTATTTATCCACAGATAAAAGATATCATTCGAAGTCATCATCCATAATAAATTATAATTTATAACAAGTTGTTCACTTGGAAAGTCATCAGCCAATGTGAAATTGAGACGGCGAACACTGTTCAAGATTAGGTAAGGATTTAATGGCAGTTTCCCATGTGAGCCATCTGTGTCTCATTTTGTGTGTTTGGTCTTTGTGTTCCTAGCATTGTTGGAAGTTTTTAGTTTTTATTTTGACTATTTTGTTTTAAAGTGAAAGGTATTAACTATAGCATTATGTATAGAAATTATGTATAAATTTTTTATTTGTATACAAAACACTAAGAAAAATCAACTCTCTAGAGGATCCATAAATATGAAAAAATTATTTAGGCACGACATCTTAACAAAAAGATTCTTACACTCTCCTGTTTAAATGCGACTAGACATCAGAGCAGGAAAAAAAAAGAAGAGGGATCAATAGAGATGGAGACCGTGATTCAACATTTTAGTCACGAGCATCATTTGAAGCTCTGCACTACAAAGAAGGAAGGTGGAGTTGTCTGTGAAGGATGTAGGCTACCCATCTTGGGTCAGAGCTATGGTTGCGATCGTTGTGGTTTTTATCTCGACATATCATGTGCTGAATTGTCACAAGATCTGGTACACCCCTTCTACCCACAACACTGTCTCAAACTCCACGCCAAGTTTTCCCCTAATGATGATGGATGTCGTCCATCGTGCAATGCTTGTGGGGAACATTGTATGGGCTTTACCTTCTATTGTTCCGAGTCTTCCTGTGGGTTTGTCATGGACATTAATTGCGCTACACTGAACATTGCTTCCCTAGACTGCCAATGTTCACGATACTCAGATCAGCACATACGCCACCAACATCACTTGATTCTCTGTGATAATGAGAAGAATAGTGAACTTTTTTTCTGTTACTGCGGCTGAAGAGATAGAAAAAGATCAGTTTATGTTTGCCTTCAATGTTCCTGTTTGCTACACATATCATGCAGTGAGTTGGGAAAGGAGATCAAACACCCTTTCCACTCTCAGCATCTTCTCACCTTCATTCCGACTTTGTCTGCAAACAACGGGATCAGAAGGGTGTTCTTTTGCAATGCCTGTGGGCTTAGATGTAGCTGTGAGAATATTAGGTTAGGCAGTGTTTTCTTTTTTGAGAATATTAGGTTAGGTAGTGTTTCCTTTTCTGAGAGATTGTATGAGTGTATATATATGGTAGTATTTTAGGTGTATATATTTGACAGTGTTTCTTTTAGGTTAGGTTTATTTATATAGGCAGTGTTTTAGGTGTATATATATGGCAGTGTTTCCTTTAGTCTTGGGGTTAGGTTTACTATATAATCAGATGTATTCTTTGAATTATTACACGATTGAATATACAAAAAACTTTCAGAAATTTTACATGGTATCAGAGCTAGGTTCAAAACCCTAGTAGCCATTGTCCAAGCTTCTCTGCTTTGTTGAGTTCTTTGGTTCAACTTTTTGAATATGTGCAACCCATCTGGTTCGAGATTGGGTTTGGTTCGTCTGATCCTCTATTTAAGTCATCGTCTAATTTATGTAGACTCTCTCTTGCCAGTTGTCTTTGCCCCTACTGCTGGTCCTCTTGCTTTTGACGACTTTGATCCCGCTGCACACTGATATCCCACTCAAGCGCGTCATTCTCCAAACAGGTTGGGTTGGTCTAATACATGTTTTTCTGCTTCTTATCGTATTTTTTTGTCTACTATTCATTCTTTTTCAGAACCGTAGTCTTAGAAGGAAGCCTGTCAGGATTCCAACTGGGTTCGAGCTAAGGAGGGTGAGTTGTTTTCCTTGTAGAAAACTAACACTTGGGCGTTGGTCTCGTTGCCTGCTGGCAAGAATCTGGTTAGTTGCAAATGGGTCTATAAAGTCAAGACTCATTCTGATGGTTCTCTCGAGCGATACAAAGCTTGCTTGATTGCCAAGGGTTTTTTGCAGAAGTATGGTACTGATTATGAGGAGACTTTTGCTTTGTTGCCAAGATGACTACTGTCCGTACCTTGATTTCTGTTGCCGCTATTCAACATTGGCCTCTCTATTAGATGGACGCTAAGAATGCTTTTCTTAATGGTCATCTCACTGAAGAGGTCTACATGTGTCCACCCTTTTGCCTTCCCCACTCTACTGGGCAGGTTTGTTGTCTTTGGCGTGCTCTGTATGGTTTGAAACAATCTCCTCATGCTTGGTATGATCGCTTTCAGACTGCTGTTACTGAGCTTGGATTTCATCCTTTTGCTTTCGACTTTGCTTTGTTTCTGAGACATACCTTGGTTGGTTTTGTTGCTTTCTTACTATATGTGGATGATATGATCATCACTGGTTCTGACTTTTCTGCTATCTCTGAGATCAAGTAGCATCTCTTTTGTACCTTCGAGATGAAGGATCTGGGTCTATTGTGGTATTTTCTTCGTATTGAGGTTGTTTCTTCTCCAAAGGGCTATTTTATGTCTCAAGTTAAATATGCTAATGAGGTTATTCACTATGTTGGTCTTACTGATACTAAGGTTTCTGATTGTCACGACCCAAACCCGCCCCTATAGGTTTGGCACCGTAACCGGCTAGTAATCCGAGGATTACCTACGGCCTCTGAACAGATTAACAAATAGTAAGGGGCTGCGGAAGCAAATATATAAAATAACAAGGTCCAATGAGCTGTGATGACGTACATGGGATAGGAAATTTAAAACTTATTTATATACATAAACATGCTAGTCAGATACACCAAATATGTACAAAGTATTTACATAATGTAATCCCAAGATCTGACATTACAAAACAGATACCACAGACTAGCATGAAGTGCAAAAATAGCCATGGCGTTAGGCTTCAAGCGAAACCTCCTCGGGAGGCGCAACGGATGGCTGACCAAAACAAAACAGAAGGCCATCAACTCTGGCCTGGGTCCTGTGCCGCCCCACCTACATATATATAGTAACTGTGAGCGGAAGCCCAGTGAATAATAACAGAGTAAAGGGTTTTAATGAATGATGTCCATCACAGAGTTAGGAATCAGAGGTTATATCAGAAACATAATCTTATCAGAAATTGAGCCTTATGCTTTTTCAGATTTCAAATCAGATACAGATTCAGATACATACTTATATTCATATTCATATTCAGATTTTGCATAAGATCATACGCTGTACACCCATTAGCTATCAGATCATATTGGTTTAGAGACCACAGACGGAGTTGGTACCAACGACCATGAAGGTCCATATCTTGCGCGCAAGTAGCCATGGTATTGTTACCCCCAGGCAAGGGCCACATGCAGATTGGCCGCGGTATTGTTACCCTCGGGCGAGGGCCAAGTGCAGATTGGCCACGGTATTGTTACCGCCGGGCGAAGGCCACGTGAACTGAGGGTGCCACAATACTTTTCAGAAAATTGGACATTCATTCATAACTCATAAAGTAGCATTTCAGAAAAATAGATCATATCATGTCAGTTAGAAAATACTTAAAGTTAAACATAACTTTACAGAGTTATTACTCACAGTGGGCGTTGAAACAGACAGGCGGAGCCAAAAGGTCAAACAGAGTGCGGCACGTGACCTACATAACACATAACAGACATATACATGAAACACACGTTCTAGCTTACATGAAACTTTTGTCATTGGTTCTAAGTGTGTTTCTACCCTTGAATTCCCCTTATAGAGTCTTAAACATGTCCTAGGAATGCCTAGGATGGAATGAGGATGCAAGAATGCATTTTTAGACACTTTACAAAATTTTCAGTAAACAGGGGTCTCGCTTGAGCGTGGCTTTATACGCTCAAGCGGACATGTAGACAAAGGGTCTCCGCTCGAGCGTGAATTCCGCCGCTCGAGCGGACTGTGTGCTACCGTAAAAATACTAGATGCTCAAAATTTATGCTCGACGGACGCTCGACCCTTGCTCGAGCGTGAGACACAAGTCCTCGCTCGAGCGTGGGTTCCCTCGCTCGAGCGGACTGTGAACTCATGCAAAGTACTGGATGCACGCATTTCACGCTCGAGCGTCACTTTACTCGCTCGAGCGGAGGGCATGATCTCAGAGTGTTCGCTCGAGCGTGGAGTTCCTCGCTTGAGCGTGGGTCCAAAATCTGGAAATTCCAGATTGAACTCCAATGCTCAAAACCAGCTTTAAACCATTCAAAACTCAACCTCTTGAGCTCAATTTCTGGAAAATCCATGTAAACCCATAGTGCCACAAGTTTCAAAAGCCAATTTGTAAAATCAATGCCCAAGGGTAGTTTAGTTAAATACAATTTAACCATAATTTCCAAAAACATGATATAAGAGTAACATGCAAGTGTTTAGTTGGAATTCAATGCTCAAAAACATGTTCAAATACAAGATTAAACTCCAATTCATGATGAACTCATGGACTACAACTTAAATATGGCTTTGCATGCAAAGAATTCTCATGAAAACACTCTCAATTGCTATGTTATGAACATGTATGCATGAATTTCTACCCATTTCAACAATTAAGAGCTAAATCTAGATTCTAATCTTCAATAGGCCAAGAACTATGCAAAAACTAACTCAACGACATGAATGAGGGGATGAATTCCTACCTTAAACCTTCAATTCCAAGCTTAGGAGCTTAATTCTTCCAAATTGCCTACAATTCCTCCAAATTCCAAGCTAAACCTTGTTGAAATCAAGTTTTCTCCTCTCCCTAATTCTCTCCCACGTTTTGGTCTCACAAGATGATGAAAACAAATGTTTTAAAACTAAGTTCCTAGGTTGCTTTAGATAGTGGGCTTCAATGGCAATGTCGTAAATAATTGAACTCACAATTTAATGTTATTTAATCTAATTTAATCGCACCAAATCGAATTTTAATCGAACCTACCATAAAATTGCATAAAGTCTAACTAGTCCAAAACACTAATCAATTTCGGGATCAGGCGCCGATAAGGCTTTAAATTCGCAGATTAAAGTTTAAAACAAGAACAGATATTTAGACTCCGAACAGATAGAAACACATAACTCATGCAATACACATGCAAATTAACCCCAGATTCCTTCTAAATCACTGTTAGGCATAATTAGTCATATTTTAGCATTAATCTAAGGTCGGGGTTATTACACTGATACACCTACTGAGCTTAATGTAAAGCTCAACTCTACTGATGGTGTCCCTCTGGATGATCCCATTTTATATCGCAAGCTTGTGGGTTGCTTAGTCTATCTGACGGTTACTCGTCATGATCTTGCCTATGCTATTCATGTGGTTAGCCGGTTTGTTTCTGCTCCTCGCTCCACATATTGGGTTGCCTTGGTTCGAATTCTTCGCTATTTCCGATGTACTATATTTTAGGGTTTACTATTGTCCTCTACTTCCTCTCTGGATTTAATGGCCTATGCTGATTCTAATTGGGCTGGTGATGTTACTGATCGCAAGTCCACGTCTGGTTTCTGTATGTTTCTTAGCTATTCCTTGATCTCTTGGAAAAACAAGAAACAAACTGTTGTTGCTTACTCTACTGCCGAAGCTGAGTACTGTGCTATGGCTCATGTTACTACTGAGATTGTTTGACTTCATTGTCTCTTATCTGATTTGGGTGTCTCTCAGTCTTCTCTGACTTTCCTCTACTGTGACAACCGTAGTGCTATTGAGATTTCCCATAACATTGTCTTCCATGAGCGGACCAAACACATCGAGATTGATTGTCACTTTGTCCGTCACCATCTACAGTCTAGGTCTATCTCACTTCCTTTCGTCTCTTCAGCTCTGTAACTTGCTGACTTTTTTACCAAGACTCACATCACTGCTCGATTTTAGTTTCTTCTTAGCAAACTCTCGGTGTTTTTTGCTATAACACCTTGAGTTTGAGTGGGGGTGTGAGAATATTAGGTTAGGCAGTGTTTCGTTTTCTGAGAGATTGTATAGGTGTCTATATATGGTAGTGTTTCCTTTAGGTTAGGTTTATATATATGGCAGTTTTTTAAGTGTATATATATGGCAGTGTTTTCTTTAGTCTAGGGGTTAGATTTACTATATAATCAGATGTATTCTTTGTATTATTACACAATGGAATATACATAAAACTTTCAGAAATCTTACAGTAGCCCCATTACCTTTTGTTATTCAGAGAGTGTCTTTGTCTTGGATGTTTATTTTGCTTAGTTGATGCTGATGCCCGCCAAAAGCATCAACGAAGGAGAGGGCGATCATCATCATCAGCCCAATACAATTCAACATTTTACTCACCCCCATCCCTTAATTGTTTGTGGCTTTAACAAGAAAACAAATTTTTCCCGTACTTGCTATGAATGCGATTTACCCTTCAAGGAGGCCTCCATTGTCCATGTTTGCCTCGAATGTGGTCTTTTGCTACATCATTCATGTCTCGACTTGCTCCAAGTGATCATCTTTTAATTCTGGTCCTCCACACCATGTCAACCTACGCTCACCTTTTGATTTTGGTCCCTTTATGGAAAGTTGTTGTCGCGTGTGTTTGAAGCCTCCAACAAGATGGAAATACGGTTGTGACAAGTGTGATTTGACAATTGACAATAGATGTGCTTTGCTGCCTTACGTTAGGGACACTAGAATTCATCACCACCCTCTTGTTTACTTCACCAATTCCACCACCAGACCTAGTAACTTTTGTTGCCATGCTTGTTTTAAGATCCAATGCACCCCGTTCCTACGTTGTGTAGAGTATCACTGCTATTTTGAGGTTCACATCAGTTGTATCCCAAAGTTGCCGCCTACCCTTAAACATAAATATCACATGCATGTCCTCACCCTTACCAATTCTCCCATCAAAGACCATCCAGACGATGCAGAATTCTACTGCGACACTTGCGAGGAAAGAAGGGTCCTTGCTGACCGAAGTTACTACTGTACTGAATGCCACTATGTTGCCCATGTTGGTTGCGTCATGTCTAAGGTAAGTTCATAATCAGTTTTACTAGTCATGGTCATTAGAAGAAAAACAAATGAAACAAAAAATTAGGTTCATCTTTCAACTGTGTTATGAGTCTTGAATAATCTCTTCAAATATTATGAAAGTAAGATTCCATACATGTTCTTCTATCCAGACTCCGCTTAAGCAAAACCTTGAAGCACCAAGTTTCATTTTTAAACCAAAAATGCTAAGTGCACATAAATAAAACATAAAAAGTGCACAGAAAGTGTTCTAGTGGCTGAAATTTTTTGGGAATATATGGTGTGAGACACATTTAAAATAAATTTTGACTACACAATGGATTTTGTGTGTTTTAATCTGTGCACTTGACATTTTTGTTTTTAGATTTTTCCAGATTTTTCACTTTTCGTACATAGGTGAAAAAATCTCCCTTTTTAATTGCTTCCATTCTACTCTATCATCATATGGATAAGAAATTTTTGTAAGTTGTACCCTCCTGAATCAGATAAAACAGAAGGGGTGTCCACTAGATTAGAGTATCAGAGATTTTATTTGATTACACAAATTGTAGCTTGCCCTTCATCCAATTAAGGGAGAACATTAGAAATGAATAAATGATTAATCAAAAATATAAAAGGAGAACATAATTTATTATTTAATTTAATTTGTTTCTTTTCTTTGGCAATTAAGGGAGTCATTTGTTTATTGGTTAAAATTCAGTTATTAATCATGAGATTGTGGGTTTGAATTTGATGGCACGTACTTCATGCGTATTATGTCAAATGTTAGGTCTACATGCACCCAATCAATCATTCCATCCAATGCAGACTAAACTAGATGTAATTTCGATTTTACTTCTACATCTCTTACATGGTACTTTATTACTATTATTATTATTTCACAGTTTTTTTTGTTGCTTTTTAGTTTCTAAGTTTAGTAGGGGTAAAGTACAACATCTTAGCTAGAATGCATGAGGACCCAAAGTTGGAAACATCTACTGTTCTAGTTAAAGTAAACACTAATAAAGTGGTCAGCAACAGAAGTTTGATGATAGAAGAGATAGAGAAGGATAGAGCAAATCTGGAAATTAATGTAGAGGCAAATGAAATTGCTTCATTTGTTACCAAATTAATTCTGAGTACTCCCACAAGCAATGAAAAAGCTACAAGAGAATTTTCTACAGTCAGTACTAGTGAGGAGGACACCCTAAATAGAGAAGCTACCATGAGCTTTGTTGCCCTCAATGAACTGGATGAAGAGATCGCAGTGTTTTGTGCAGGCTTAATGGAGCCAACAGCCAAATAAGAGGCAATTAGATAGGATTTAATGGTGCAAACATCGATACAGTTAGGATCAAGTTACATGGGACTAATTTAATTGTTTGCCCAAATTTTTACATTTAAATTACTAGTATTGAAATTTTCGTTGAGCCTTTCTTTCAATTTCCTTAATTATGTGACGTATGAACTTGGTAATTATTTTCATTATGTTTGGTTTTGATAGTTTTTATTCTTGTCTTGCAATATTTTGTTTAATGTTTTCTATCAATGAAAAGGAATGCAACTTCGATGAAGACGACATGATGCAAAATAGTTTTGAAAGACATTGGAGTGAAAATTGGCAAGAGTAAGCCTATAATTTTTGTCCATTGTTGCCCTCTAGGCACCAAAAAGATAAATAAAAGAGATGAAAATTGAAATTTTGCTACTGATTTTGTGTAGAGTGAATGAAATTTCACTAGTAATAACAGAGACAAGACAGATTCACATATGTATTACACATCATTCTTGTGAAAAATTCTCTATGAATATTTCATCTTTATTTAGTTGCCATGCCACTACCAAGTTGCACTTGGCATAGCATTCTTTAGAGTTCAATTATTTTTCTGTTAGGAGCAGATCCTGTTAAATGTTAGCTGTGGTTCACAAATATATAGCAGATAAAAAAGTGAAGCATCCTCTCGCCATGGGAACAACTGGGTGTTGGTTATTCCGTCATAAAGCAAAGATCTAATCCTGAGCTCTGGCATTCACATGTAAGCTCTATGATTTTTTCACCTTAATTGATCAAACGATTTGCAGATAGAGCTTGCACAAGATACTACTAGAATGAGTTGTTATTGTTCATTGCTTTCCATGTTAACCAAACAAAGAACTATAACTTCCTTTGCATTTGCTCTTCTTTATTTTTCATTTGCCTTTTTACAAACCTATGAATTAAACAACGCATAATTGGTTTGTTTCATTCCAAAATCATGTTCTTAACTCATCGTGAATTGTTGCACTCTCTCTCTCTAAAAGCTTAAACTTCTACGGCGGGGTGTACTTGCAAACTTCAACATACGCAAGTGCATTTTAACTTTATTCTTTGTCAGGTTTAGTCTTGCCATTATTGCCTTTTCCTCTATATGGAGCATTTTGAGTTTCATTTCTAGTGCCCGTGTCTCTTTTAACAGATCTGTAATTTCATCCTTTAGTTCAAGAAGCAAAGAGGGTTCAGTTACTCTTGCTCAAATATTTTTTTCATGCCACCATGGAAGAATCCCTTCTTTGTATAACTTCATTGTCTACTAGTTAAAGCATTCTTGTTCATTGGCCTGTCCATTTATAAGATATATATTATATTAGTTAGTTATACAATAGACTAGAATTTCATTCACAATTGTCTTGTTGTTTCTATTTTTACTAATGTTTTTGATGAGCTTGAAAGAGCATTGGTTTGGTCTCCTTTCCTCCTGAGCTGCTAGTATTTTGTTAATTTTTCTTTAGTTTACGTTCACGCTTTGTTTGACGCTGTAGACACCCCATTTTTGACCGACCTCAAGACTTAGACGTCATCGTTTGTGCACTCGATGATTGTGCTTGTTTGTGCTTGTTTTGAGCGCCCGAAGTTCTCGGCGGAACGCCTTGTCTTTGAGCCTCTAAACCCTTTTTGTTTTGTGCTTGTTTTTGGGCCAAACCTTGGTGCATTTTGCCTGGAAGGAGGAGGGGCCTTGTCGGCCACTTTTCCTCTTTGTCGACCACTTGAAGTGGTCGGTCGGCTAGGTGAGGTGGCCGATCAGCCACCTAAAGTGGCCGACGACCATTTTTCTCCTTTTTCAGATATTTTCTTAGCTGGCTGTGCTAGCTTTTGTTCACTGAATGCCATCTCCATACATGTGTGTGGAGGGATGAATGCAAGCCTTTGGCTTGATTTTCTACATAAGGGGGGGTCTCTCCCCCATTTGGAGAGGTTAGACAATTTTGAGCAAATTTCTCCTTCTCTCTCTAGAATTCTCTCTCTCTCTCTCTCTCTCTTCTTATTTTGTGCTTGATAGTTAGAATTCTCTACACTTTTGCACTAAGACCCTTAACCAAACATCTTTATCTTGGAGCTAAGGTTCTTTGAGGCTTAGTTTGAGCTCCTAAGGGTGGTTTAAGCTCAGAATTGTGACTGATTTTGTGTTGTGCTTCAAGAGGTAAAGGGCTTGCCTTGTAGACTTTGTTTTAATCAATTGCTTGGCTATCTTTTTACACCGTTTTGACCTGATTTTTCAACTATAAAAAACTCTATTTTTAAGGTTTAAAAATGGTAGTTTAGGTCTTGGTGGGTTAGGGGGTTGTCTCCCCATTTTTGCTCTTTGGCTTGTGAAGCCTTTTGTGCCATTTCTTACCACCTTTAAATCAAACTTTTTGGCCCTTTTAAACACTGAAATCTAGAGTTATTTCAGTGGTAAAAATTATGTTTTGAAGTCCAAAATAGGAGGGGTTAGCCTCCCCTCCTTGTGTCTTGCTTCCATACCGAGTTAACATCACATGTTAGCTTGATTTTTTAGCCTGTGTTAGCCTAGTTCAAGCATGTTTTAGGCTCTATTTTTGCATGTTTCAACTCTGTTTTGGGTTGGTTGGAGCATTTGTTGCTTGCTTTTTGTACTTGTAGTGCAATTGTGCTTACTAGTTTAGCATGCCTAATGGTTTAGCCTATTGTTCTAGCTTGTGTTAGCTTAACTTCAGCATGTTTTAGCTACCATTTTGGCCTACTTTAACTCTATTTTGGGCTGGTTAAGTCCTTCGAGGCTTGTATTGCATGGCTATAGTGTAATGGTCTTCATTAGCTCATTGTTTTAAGGCTTTAAGCACGAAGTGTTTGAGTTGCTTGCATGTTGTAGCATCATTTTGCATGTAATTTCAGTGTATATAACTCTGTCACATGCTCATTCATTTCACTCTTTCATTGCTTTTGAGAGTTGTGCCTTGAGTCTTGTTTGCAAGTTAACATGTGAGCATGTTTTTCTAGCATTTTGTGCTTTAATCTCAGCAAGTTTTAGCCACTGTTTTGGCATGTTTTAACTCTGTTTTGAGTTGGTTTGGCCCTTTGAGGCTTGTATTGTGTGGTTGTGGTGCAATCTCCTTTACTAGCTTAATGTTTTAGGCTCTTAGCATGTATTGCATATGTTGTTTTCATGTTTTAGTGTCTTTTTGCACACCATTTCAGCACTAAAATATCTGCAACCTCCCTTTGTTCTTCACTTTTTTACTTTTTTTTGAAAGTGGCTTTGAGCTCATTGTTGGCTTGAGTGTGGAATTGAGGCTCTCATGCTTAATGGTTTTAATCCTCTCTTAAAGGTTTCTACTAACCAACAGCATGAGGCCTCTTTCATGCTTAAGGTACTTGTGGCTTGAGCCCTCTTTCCAATTAGAGGACTCGCACTTTGGACTTAATCGGTAATGTAAAATGTGTAAACAAAATGAACCAAGTAAAACTTGAGCAAGATAATCATATTTTTGTTGCATTGCATGTGTTTGGATCGGACGTTAATCCAAACATAAGGAAAATGGAACGTTTCATACTCAAAGTGATGAAACGTGTCATTTTTCTTGGTCACCGACACCCTTGGTCATGCATGATAGAGTGTTGGTTGTTTTGGTCTTGTTTGTGCATTCATTAAGCTTGTACAAGCTTGGTTTTCTAGCCATCATACATTGAAAATGCTTGGTTAATGGTTTGAGAACCAAGAGCTATACTCTTTTGAGCTTGAGAGATGATGAGGAGGGTAGCAGTACACACATTTCTTGAAAATGCTTTGTTTTGCCTCTGTTGCTCTCTGTTGCAGCAAAACAGAAGTCCAGAAAATGGGGTGGCCGACCGGCCACTTGAAGTAGCCGACCGGCTAGTTAAGGTGGCCGACAACTACTTTTTGTAGCCGACCGGCCACCAGTGAATTTTTGTGCAAATGTGTTCCTATGTTGGAGCAGAGGCAATCTGGAAGTTGGTACAATTTTCGGTGATCAAACGAGTGCAAACAGAGGCATCCGATGGCAAGGCAATGGCATTTTCGGGTGAAGCAACCGAGCGTGCATGCATCCCTCGCCCTGAGGCCCTTTAATTGCTTTTGTAGCTTAGAATGAGTTAGCTAATTCATTCATACATGTGTTGTAATTAATTAGCTTAATTTGTTTTGTAATATTTTAGCTAGCTTAGAATAGTTAGTTAATTTATTTCAATTGTGTTGTAATAATTAGCTAGAATAGTTAATTAGTTTCGTTTTGTAATAATTAGCTTAGCTTAGTGTAGCTTAGCTTATTTATTCGGACCCTCCTTCGCGAGGGCGCAATGTTGTAATAAGCGTGCGTGTGTGTGTGCATGTCTTCCAACTCCACGTCTTTCTCCCTTTTATTTATCCGCTTTCGATGGTTAGATTAGGGACATATTTCAATCAGCATACCTTATGCTTGCATGTTTGCATCATTCATTTGTCTTGCATGCACCGAGGCTCGGCGTATCATTCAAACTGCATTGTCAATTAAATATACTTCTTTGAATACGTGTTTCAAAGCATGTTATCAGATTGTATCATATGCCATATTAGTAGCCGAGCCTATTAATTGCATTATTGCATGTGTTGCATTAGGCATTTTGTATAGTTAGGATCATGCATATTTCTAACGAGCTTTTGTTTTGGCTTGGAGTACTCGGTAAGTTTTACGCTTTAGCATACTTGCATGAGTGTGAGTATTGCCATGTATCGCATGCTTGCCACGAGGCTATGTGCTTATTTGTTTAACTGCATGAATGCCTGTGGATGAAGGCTTTGCTGCTTGAATTGGAACAATTCGACGAATATATGTTTTAAGCCCACTTTGCGAAGTGGCAAATCATGTTTTAAGCCCACTTGAGGATGGCAAATCCACGTTTTAGCCCATTTGAGGGTGGCAAATTCAAACCATTTTCGAAAGCAAACATGAGTTGAATTCGTTCCAATTCTCGCGATTTAGTCTATACTTGTGTGCATGGGCTTCACATAGTAAAGTTAGCTAATAACCGGAATAAGAACACATGAGGTTTATAAAACAACATATCATGATAGTAGAGGCCGATCTTTGATCGGGCGAGCGGGAGTGCTCATTTCAGGACCTTCCCCTCTCGTACCCAAGTTCCTGAGCCGAGGCAACTTTGGTGATGACGGACACGTGGCCTTTGGCACGAGCCAAGGTTTCCTAAATTTTCCAAAAATAAAATATTTAGGTGGCGACTCTGTAATCTGGCAAAGCAGTCCAATTTTGGCATTATTTGATTTAAAATCAATTTTCCAAAATAATTTGCCGAATTGGACTCTTTGGTGTTTATCAGTCTCACATTGTACTTTGTGAGATTAAATTCAAAACCGTGACAGGAGTCCGAATTGTAGGATCAATTCGAGCTCTCCGAAAGGGGGCGTGAAGAAAGTTGAGTCTACAGACACATTTAATCTACTTTTCTTCGATATATGATTGTATATCTATGTCTAAACGTGAGACTTATCTTTGTTCTGAACATTCTCTTATTTCAATGAAATTAGCAAATAAATAATAAGGATACCAATCTTTTTCTAACATTTGTTGAAATATCAAAAGTAAAACATTTGTTAAAGGACAAATTCATTTACACATTATATTTTTCAAAGGCTAAAATTTAAAATTTGTTTACTAGCCCTATAAAAAAATTAATAGTTACTTTATATCGAGATAAATGGGTGGACTTGGATTTAGAAGTTCTTTAGGACTGAATTTTCAATGACTAGATTAGGCTTGATGTTAGTTTGGGCAGGCTTAAAATAACAAATATATTTACTATGTAGTGCAAGCCTAACCCAACCTAATCGATATCCACCACTAATTCCAAGAACTCAGAGCCTCCATGTGATCTATCTCCAATACGACTAATGCTTCGTAGCTCGAAATGCTCTGCCCCGAATGGCTCGAAAATTACAACACTCTCTCTCTCTCTCTCATGACTCACTCTCTCTTTCTCCCTTATTTTGTATCTCTCTTTCTTAGACCCAGACCCAACATTCTCTCTCTCTGAACTCGCTTATCTCTCTCGGTCGTCCCTCTCTCATTCCTGTAAAGAAACTGGAGTTGCGTTTGAACTCTTCAAAACTTTCTCTGGCTCATTCCTCTGTCATCCCTCTGATCTCTGTGTTGGGTGGAGAAGTCGGAGCCGATTAAACTCTTCAAAACTCTCTGTCATCCCTCTCGTCTCTGTTTTCTCCACCTACTTTTTTTTCCCCTAGTGGATTTGGATCTGAATATGATGATGTTGATGATGATGATGATGATGTTGTGTGTTGTTGATGATGTTGATGATGTTGGTAGATAATATCTCTCTCAAGTTGCTTGGTCTGATTTCGTTTTGTAAATTCATCTATAGTGGCCTCAAGATGATAGTGGCATCAAGTTGCTTGGTCTGATTTCTTTTTGTAAGTTGAGAGAGATATTATCTACTTGATGATGTTGATGATGACGATGATATTGGTCTGTTTACTCTCTGTCTTATTTTGTAAGTTGATGAACAGTCTGATTGGTCTTGGTCATTAATCGTTGTTTTGAGAGGGTATTCTTGTCTCTTCTCTCCTCTCCTCCTCCTCCTCTTCTTCTTCTTCTTCTTCTTTTTCTTCTGCTATGTGAAAAAAAAAAACCAAAACGACGCTGTTTTGGAATTTCGGGCCAATCGAGCGTCTCATATTTCGAGCTATGTAGTGGGACTCCTCCAGTACATTCCAAAAAAATTTCAGACATGGAACCAATTACCTCCCTTTAAAATTCCCAACAATAACTCTTTTCTGAACTAGATTGGGAAATTTGCTGGTTGATAGATCGAAACTCTCTTAAATAATTAGCATCAAATACTGTTGTTTGAAAATACGATTTCAAATGGCCTCCAAAGCTTGCACAGTTCCTGTTTGACTGAATTGCCTAGGCGACTACAAAAAATAACTCAAACATCGAATTAAAGGTAGTTCTCCAGAGTTAGCTATTTAGACTAAATAGCAACACTTAGAAAAGGTTGTTGAAATGAACATAGATAATTTTTCCATTTCATCATTATGAGCAAGTCATAATAAAATCTAAAGATGTTTGAGCTTAGATAAGTAAAGTATACTAAAAAACTGGCACAATTTAAACACCAAATGAGTTATTTCCTTCTAATTACAGAATACATACATGTCCTTGTAGACATGCTATAAACACGGTATCCTAAGTTTGTTAAATTTTTAACTTGCTAATCATTGATGGTTTGCTTTATCCAAATTAGTGTTGGAATGTGTCCCACATCGCTTGGAGTTACCCCATCTGTGCTGGTTATAAGGCTCTAGATTCCCTCTCCTTGATACCTGGGTTTTAAGGATAAGTGTGGGCTGGACATTGCCTGGAGTTGCCCCATCTGTGCTTATAAGGCTCCAGATTGTCCGGCTACTGTATCTTGTGGTTCAGGAGGATGTGTTGGGATGTGTCCCACATCACCCAAGATTCTCTCTCCTTAATACCTGGATTTTAAGGAGACGTGTGGACTGGACTTTTCAATTATTAGTGCTTCACTCAACATTCAGACCATCCCTGGAAATGGGCAATGGAGATGTAGTATGCTGAGCACACCTCTTCTCTAGTTCCTTCAGTCTTCTCTCTGTTGCCTTTAATTTTGTGGCTAGCCACTCTACCTCTGAGCAAAGCACAACAATTTCTTCATCTAGTTCAATGAAAGAAGAATCACTAGCAACTCTTGCCCTTCCTGTTTTGCTTGCTATCGCTGAAGGAACCCCTCTTTCCAGAATCTCATTGTCTGTGGAAACACCTGAAAAAACCTTTCTAGATTATTTACTTGCCATATCAACTTCATTAGCAGCTACATGATACTCCTGCTCTACTCCCTCTTCCTCCATAATTTCTTTTATTGTCAAAACATTGCTAACCCTTGTAGCAGTATTGTCTTCACACCTAATGGTTGAAATGTAAAGACCACTCTTCCTTTAGTATAGGTAATATCTAAGGAGCAACCAAAAAAATTGATCCAATAAAATTAACAGTAGAAGATATTTGCGAAGAAAAACTAAAATAAAAGAAAACAATAGAAAGGAGAACGAAGAACTGGACTAAAATGTCATTTTTCTTTCTTTGGTAATATTTGGTTTTTGATATAAGATATTTTTTACAGAATACAAGCTTAAAATGCAACCACTACTATTTTCACTTTTGGTTGACCAATGTTTAGGGGATTCTATCTTTTGCTCCTTAGTACTCTTTATTAAATGTTGATGATCAGAATAGTAATCTTTGTCTAACGCATTTCCGTCCTAAACATGTTTCCTTCTTCAAAAGAGAAATACTACATTGGCAGCTATTGGAGGACCATTTTACCATTTAAAATATATTTTGAGTTATTTGAAGTTTTTGGCCCCACCAAAACTAACATTGGGATTTTTGTTTGTATATAGTGAAGAATGGAGTATATGATAGGACCCATTATACAGCTACGCTTACGTCCACTAATAAATAAATAATTTTTTTACAAATTTCTGTTCTATGACTCCGTTATCAACTACCCAAATTTTTAGCCAACAAACAGTAATGTGGAAAAAGTGTTGGAATGTGTCCCACATCGCCTGGAGTTGCCCCATCTATGCTTGTTATAAGGCTCAAATTTTCCTCTCCTTAATACCTAAGTTTTAAGGAGAAGTGTGGGCTGAGCTTTTCAATTTGGTATTAGAGGAGAAGTGTCAGGGAGGATTAGTTATAAGGCTCCAGTTTCTCTCTCCTTAATACTTGAGTTTTAAGTAGAAGTGTGAGTTCGGCTTTTCAATTAAAATTAGTTGCGTAAATTGCATTCCATATGATTAATTCTTAGATTTGAAGCGTCTCATAAGCCTTCCACCTTAAAATATCAATTTCAACGAGTAATTTAATGTAGACTAGAACTTATGTTTAAAACATTTGGAAGTCCCAAGCCTACAAAAAAAATTGGAAGTCTCTTGGTCCTGTCTCCTGTAGTCTGGAATGAGGTCAACTTCATGATGAGAGGTTTAACCTATAGTGAAAAAAAAGAGCATCTCCAACCAAAGAGGCATTTAGAGCATTTCGTCTAACCTCATAAAAATGAAGCACTAACAACATGATAGGAATTTTATCTCATCCTCTCTTGCCTAGTTACATTTGGAGAGCTTTGAAAGTTAGGCAAATCAATTTCAAGAGTAGAGAAAGTATTGTTGAAGTACACAATGGCAATGTGCTTAGAAAAAATACAAAATATGTTTTTTATGTACTTTTGCTGGGGCAAAATGCATGTTAGTGTTAGAGTTTCTAGTTCTACTTAGCTATCATATTTTTTTTGAGCAAGAAATATATATTCTTTTCTTTTTACACATGTAAAACTATAACTGAAAGGGCATACCTCATAGACTAGTGTCACGGCCTTGGTTTTTTCCAAGCCAATCGTGCGGCCTTAGATGCTTGTAGCACACCTTGCTTGCACCTAAGTAAGCCTTCTTGGAAGAGAGATAGGAGAAGATTGCACACACAAGAGAAAGCTTAGCGAAAGTTAGAGAGAGAGCTCTTGGAGAATGCTTGCTTGTATTGCTTTGAAATGCTTTGGATACACTTGGGTGGTTTGGGCAAATGAGGCCCTCCCCCTTTTATAGGCTACAAAGAATATTCTAAAACTACAAGGATGGAGAGTGTTCTAGACACTTCCTCTAACTACATCTTATGGACTATTCTAGAATCATTCTAGAATGTACACATCTAGACGGATCTATAAATATCTACAACTATGTACAATTCTCTACAAGCTCCCAGGGCTTTCTAGTGAGGGACAACATCAAGATTTGTCAGTCTGTGACATTCTCCCCCACCTAATACAACGACACCCTCATCGCGTCTTCTTCATGGAACCATCTTATCTTTTCCTCGAATTGCCACAAAGCTTCTGCCAGTTCCCAACTAGCCTCACAATCCAGCAACCCCTTCCATTTCACCAAGTACTCATGACGTGGGGCAAAGTTTTGTCATTGGACCAGTCGGTCTGCTAAGATGGACTCTACCTCTTTGTCATAAGTTGCTGTGATGCCCAAGGGTGCCCTCTTTGACTTGCCTCTATCCCGGTCTTCTTCATCTCCATAGTAGGGCTTCAAGCAGCTTACGTGGAAGACTGGGTGAAGTTTGAGATGTGGGGGTAATTCAAGCTTATAAGCAACCTTACCCACCTTTTTGATTACTAGAAATGGCCGATTATATTCGCGTATAAGTCCTTTGTGTAGGCCTCGGGTGAACTTGTTTTGGCTAGACAAGATTTTTACCATCACCAAGTCTCCAACATTGAACTCTTGATCTCTTCTCATCTGCCCACTTTTTTATCTTCTCAGTTGCCTTGTCGAGGTAAGACCATGCCACATCTACCTGTTCATTCCATGTCTTAGCAACCTTGCAGGTCGATGGACTCCTTATTGAGCTAGTCGCCAAAGAGTGTGGAGTGAGTGGTTGTTGTCCTGTGGCTAGCTCAAATGGACTCTGGTTAGTCGCCTCACTCCGTTGTAAATTGTAGGAGAATTGGGCTATATCAAGTAACTTGGCCCAATCATGCTAGTTGGCATTTACAAAATGCCTCAAATATAGCTCCAACAATGCATTCACCCTCTCGGTTTGTCCATCCGTTTGGGGCTGGAAGCTAGTAGAGAAATGGAGGGCTGATCCTATTAGCTTGAACAACTCCATCCAAAACTTGCCCGTGAATCGTGAATCTCAGTCACTGATAATGGACTGTGGTAAGCCCTAGTACTTCACCACATGCTTGAAGAACAACTTGGCCATCTCCTCGGCTGAACACTCGTTGGGTGCAGCTATGAACGTAACATACTTGGAGAAGCGACTACCACCACTAGAATACTCTTGCACCTTTCAAACTTGGGCAAGGCCACTATGAAGTCCATGCTAATACTTTCCCAAGGTTTACTTGGTATAAGGAGGGGCTCCAACAATCCTGCTGGACTTTGATTTTCTACCTTGTCTTGTTGGCATACAAGACAAGTCTTCACATATTGCTCCACCGCGTCCCGCATTTGTGGCCAATAGTAGGTTGATTCCAACAATGCTCGAGTACGTCTCTATCCCAGGTGGCTAGCCCATTGGGTGTCATGGCATTTTTTGATAAGGTTCCTCCATAGGTTTCTCCACTTTGGAACATAAACTCGTCACCCCCTTGTGTAGAGGATGCCATCTTCTTCCCAAAATTGCTTGGTCTTGCCCTCTTTGGCCATTGTTACCAAGTTCTTAGCCAAGTTGTCATGCTCCATGGCTTCTTTGATTAGTGTCAGCAACTCCCCATTTAGCTTTACAATGGTGGCTAACTCAGCCTTCTTGCTCAATGTGTCTACTACAAGATTTGCCTTGCCGGGCTTGTACTTCATGACATAGTGGAATTCAACCAAGAAATCTTGCCATCATGCTTGTTTTGGGCTTAGCTTCCTTTGAGTTTGAAAATAGCTTGTGGCTATATTATTAGTTTTCACCACAAACTTTGAACCTAGTAAGTAATGTCACCAAGTCCTTAGACAACGGATGATGGCCGTCATCTCCTTCTCTTGGTCTGTGTAACGCTGTTCCATGTTATTGAGTTTCCGGCTCTCGTAGGCAATAGGATGTCCTTCTTGCATCAAGACCCCTCCAATGGAAAAATTTGATGCATCCGTGTGGACTTCGTAGGGTTTGGTGCAATCGGGTAGAGCCATGACTGGTTCTTTTGTTACCGTGTTCTTTAGCCTATCAAAGGCATTTTGGCACTTTTCTGTCCATTCCCATGCCTTGCCTTTCTTGAGCATGTCAGTGAGAGGGGCTACTATCGTCGAGTAACCCTTGATAAACCGCTGATAATAGTTGACAAGCCCAAGAAAAGACCGCAGCTCTGTCACCTTAGTGGGTGGTTCTCTCCTTGATTGCCTTTACTTTTCCTTCCTTTATGCTAAGTTTGCCTCCCTTGATTACATGTCCAAGGAAGGAAACTTCATCCTTTGCAAATGAGCATTTTTCTTTCCTAACATACAATTCATTTTCCCTTAGTGTCTTGAAGATGGTCTGTAGGTGCTCAACATGCTCCTTAAGAGTGGTGCTATAGATGACTATGTCATCTAAATAGACCACTACGAACCGGTCTAAGTAGGGGTGAAAGATCTTGTTCATTAATGTGCAAAAAGTGGTGGGTGCGTTGGTGAGGCCAAAGGGCATTACTAAGAATTCATAAGAGCCATAGCAAGTTACACAAGCAGTCTTTGGCTCATCACCTTTTGCAATCTGCACTTGATAGTACCCCGACCTTAGATCAAGCTTAGAAAAGAACTTTGCATGCCCAAGCTGATCAAATAGATCGGCAATCAAAGGAATAGGATATTTGTTTTTGATGGTTACCTTATTGAGAGCTCGGTAGTCAATGTATAGTCGCAATGATCCATCGTGTTTCTTCTGAAACAACACCGGTGCTCCATATGGTGCCTTTGATGGTTGGATGAAGCCCACATCCAGCAAGTCTTTTAGTTGTCTCCTTAGTTCCTCCAACTTCGGTAGGGACATTCGGTACGGTGCCATTACTGGTGGCTTGGCGCCTGGCTTCATCTCAATCTTGTGGTCTACCTCCCTCCTAGGTGGAAGTCTCTTAGGCAACTTAGGTGACATGATGTCTCTGTACTCCTCTAGTACATCGTTGATCTCCTTTGGTGGCTCCATTGGAGTGACTTCCTTCTCTCCCCTTTGCTTCAGAGGGTAGCTAGATAGGTGATCTCTTCCTTCTTGAAGCCCTTTTTGACTTGCATTGCAGAGAGTATCTTTTTGTCCGAACTTTCCTTGGCCACTGTGGAGATCATGCATGGACCACCCTCGAGAATGCACATAGAGTTGTAGAGTGGTAGTGGCACTACATTGAATTGTCGTAGAAACTCCATGCCTAGCACAATGTTGAAGTCATCAAGTGGTGTTACGGAGAAGTCCACCTTCCCTTGCCAAGTCCCCAAGTGTAGCTCGACCCCTTGAGCCACGCCATCAAGGGGTTTGGCTTTCGCATTCACCGTCTTGAGCCAGCCTTGACCCTTGTCAAGCTTCAACCCCAACAGCTTGGCTTCGGCATTCTTGATGAAGTTGTGTGATGCTCCTGTATCCACCATCACTTGAGTAGCCTTCCCATTGATGTTGGAATTCACATACATCAAGGATCGATCTTTGTTGTTTGTTGGGATTGGGTTAGCTTTTAGAGCATTGAGTAGTTGTAGGCACCCCATGTGTGCTTGCTCTTCCATTTCTTGCTTCTCCAGCATTGCACTAAGGCTCTTCCTCTTAGGACAATCCCACGCCTAATGTGGCCCATTACAAATGAAGCAGTTGTCCCTGGGCTTGATGTCTTTCTTGGCATCTTTCTTCCAGTCCTTGCCCAATGATGGCTTGCCTCCAATTTCTCTGTTTCTTGGAGCTTTAGAATCCTTAGACTTTTTGACCCACTTTGCTCCCCCACCCTTGCCTTGACCATCCTTGGTGGACTTTGAGTTAGAAGATTTTGGCTTTGTATATTCTACCAATGTCTCGGCCATGGTGAGTGCAGTGGAAATGTCTTTGACACCCCTTCGTTGTAGCTCCAACTGTGCCCACTGCTTAAGACCAGTTGTGAAGTTGAAAAGCAAGTCATCATCACTCATATTAGGAATTTGAAGCATTAACCCAGAGAATTCTTGGACATAGTCTTGGATAGGGGTGTGCTTTAACTCCCTCATTTTCAATCGAGCTTCATGTGGCACATTTTCGGGTTAGAATTGCCTCATTAGTTCATTCTTAAATTCCTCCCATGAAGAGATAGTGCAAGTGCCTTTTTCAATTTCAACATGCTTACGATGCCACCATATCCCAGCAAGCTTAGTGAGGTAGAGAGAAGCAATGCGTACCTTAGCCATTTCTTCGTTTAAGTTTAAGGCTTCAAAGTACCTCTCTAAGTGCCAAATATAGGCATTCAGCTCTTTGGCGTCCCTCTTGCCATCAAACTCTTTAGGCTTTGGTGCATCAAGCCTTGGAGTGAATCCCGCATTAGTGGCAATACCACCACTTGCCACAACTCGTTTGCACATAGCCCAGTCCGCCCGTGTCTCCTCCAAGACTTCCTTCAACTCTTGGACTTGGTCTTGGAGTTGAGAGATAGCCTTTAGGATTCGTTCCTCGAAGTCAAAGCTTTCTTGCTTTTGGGTCTCCGAGTTGGTCTAGATGGTGTCCCGCATGGACTCAAGCAATTCCTCGACTTGGCTTTCCGCATTACTGTCATGACCCGAACCCGCCCCTATGGGTTAAGGACATAACCGGCTAGTAATCAAGAGATTACCTACGACCTTAAACCAAATCAGACATAACTCATCAGAGTAAAGGGGCCAAACGGAAGCAAAATTTAAAATTTTGTCCATAGAGCTGTGCTTACATGGCACATCATGACAAACCATACAAATACATATTAATAACTCACATCAGAAAATACAGTAACATAAAGTTATGTACAGACAGGATCATCCAAGTCTAGGTCAGCCAATCAAAACTATATACAAACGTATCCAAAGTCCTCACCGACATGACAAAATAAAACAGGGTAGTAAAAGGGCGAAGACGAGTCTCGTGCGTGAGACGTAAGGGCTGACTCTTCAAAACATTGGTTGTTCCACACAAACTTCACTGAGGCTGGGTTTGGACCTCTCTTGGCTCACCTACAAACACACAAATGAGCGTGAGCGAAAGGCCAGTGAATAATATCAAATAAAGTAGATACATTAGAACAACGTACATCAGACGGCCTTGGGCCCAATTCATATTGCTATCTAGTATGTATATATAGATTAAGTGACTGCGGTTCAAACACATTGAACGGCCTCGGGCCCAATCTATTCATGTCAAATTGGCCTTTGGCCCATTCATACTTTCAATCATGTCAAACTGGCCTTTGCTCCATTCATACTTTCAATCATGTCAAACTGGCCTTTGGCCCATTCAGACTTTCATTCATGTCAAACTGGCCTTTGGCCCATTCATTCATTCGTATCAGACTGGCCTTTGGCCCATTCATTCATTCATGTCAAACTGGCCTTTGGCCCATTCATTCATTTGTATCAGACTGACCTTTGGTCCATTCATTCATTCGTATCAGACTGACCTTTGGCCCATTCATTCATTCGTATCAAACATTTGTCCACAATTCAATTTAATAGACTTATAGGAAGATGAGCAATTGGACAAATGGCATATTTTAGATATCTTTGTTAAGATATTACTCACAGTGATCGGCGGGATGATTTGCCCTAGAGCTCGACCGTACACATTCCATGAACACAATGGGTCACAAATAATTCAATTTGTTCTTAATTCACATATTCCTCTTTAGGCTTCATTCTTATCCTTTTAACTCATTTACGATGCTTAATGCATGCCTAAGAGTACTTAGAAGTGAAAGGGAACGGAAAATGGAACACAGAACACATTTACAAAATTTCAGAAACAGGGGTCCCTGCTTGAGCGTGGACTTTCCCACTCGAGCGGGCCCAATAGGTCTGCAAAAGTTTTGGTTACATCATTTTTATGCTCGAGCGTGAGTTCGGACGCTCGAGCTGAAGGTCATCCTACATAGCTCCCCGCTCGAGCGTGGACTTTCCCGCTCGAGCGGACATCCATGACTGCAAAAATACTGGGAGCCCGCATTTTACGCTCGAGCGGAAGTCCCCCCACTCGAGCGGACGTCAAGAATTCTGGGTTTTCCAGAACTTGTTCTTGAGCTCAAATTCGACCTTCAAAGGCTCAAAACCCGCAATTCTGGTTTCAAAACATGCAAATACAATATATAGCACGTGGATGTAAACAACATGAGGCCAATCATTCAAAATCATGATCCAATTCTTCAAAATTAATCATGGCTCATGCATTCAACTCACATATAAGCTCCATAGCTTTAATAATCAAACATGCATGTCAATTTTGACTTCATTTCTATTTCAAATGATGCAATTGGTGTTCATTCTCATGAAACTCAATAAAAACATGCTTGCATGTATGATCCAACTCTCAATCTTTTATAATTTACATGCTACATGTTAGATCATGAAAATTTATGGCAATTCATAGCAATTCTATGCATGCATGTGCATATCTCATCAAAATCAACACAACTCATGATCTAACTTATCAATTAGTCTTCAATTCACAAAATCACAACTCAAATTCATGAGTCAAAGGTTGATAACTCACCTAGGAGCTTTAATCTTCCAAACTTATGCTAAATTCTTGAGTGTAGCTTCAAAATCCTCAAACTTCTTGACCAACCCTTCAATCTCCTACACTCTCCCTCTCTAATTCGGTTCTCTCATTCTCTAGAGAGCCAAAATCAGCCAAAATGAAATAAAAGAGAGGAATTGAGTGTATAAGGATCCTTTATATAGGCTCTCATAAGCACAATTAATTAAGGTTAAATAATTGAGCACTAAAGCACCAATTTAATCTATTTAATTTGATCCGAATCAATTTTCAATTAAATTTCACCGTAGACTCTAAAAATTATGCCCATCATAATGGTGCAGTCAATTTCAGGTTCTGCGGCCGATAGGGCCTTCAATTTAAATTCCAAAGCCGATAATCAAACAGATATTCCTACGGTGAACAGATAGAAATTCAAAACCACATATTTTCACATAAATGGCACACAGAATCGTATCAAACACATAATCACATTCATAATAAGGACCAATTAGCATAATACGGAACAGGGTTATCACAATTGCCGTCAAGTTGTTCCATCCTTTGTTCCAACTGATCTAGTCGTTCCTTAACCTTGGCCACGACCATTTCTACCGTGACTACAGGGGCCTCCATAGCGCTCACAACGTCAGGTGACTTGTCTTTGGCTTTCTTGCCCAAGTTTGCAGCAGTTTCCCTTCCGCGGTTTTCTTCGGTGTGGACTACTTCTGACATGGTGCCCTTCCTTCCTTAATCACGACGCCTTCGTAACCTTGGCTTTGATACCAACTGTCACGGCCTTGGTTTTTCCAAGCCAACCGTGCATCCTTAAATGCTTGTAGCACGCCTTGTTTACACCTAAGTAAGCCTTCTTGGAAGAGAGCTAGGAGAAGATTGCACCCACAAGAGAAAGCTAGAGAGAGAGCTCTTGGAGAATGCTTGCTTGTATTGCTTTGGAATGCTTTGGATACACTTGGATGGTTTGGGCAAATGAGGCCCTCCCCCCTTTTATAGGCTACAAAGAATATTCTAGAACTACAAGGATGGAGAGTGTTCTAGACACTTCCTCCAACTACATCTTATGGATTGTTCTAGAATCATTCTAGAATGTACACATCTAGAAGGATCTATAAATATCTACAACTATGTACAATTCTCTACAAAACTCTAGGGAGTTCAGCTTCCAGCATTCTCCATAACCTCTCAGGGCTTTCTAGTGAGGGACAACATCAAGATTTGTCAGTCTGTGACACTAGGCAATGAACATGAGCAACATAGTGGCATTCTTCACAATAGTAAGTAGGCTCATACAGCTCCTTACTTTACTCACAAGCATCGCAGTAGAACTCTGCATTTTTGTCTTCATCTGGATGATCTTTGATAGGAGAATTGGTGAGAGCAAGGGGAAGCTTGTGATGTTTATCTTTGGCAGTTGGTGGCAATGTTGGAACACACTTGACATGGAGATTGAAATTGCAGTCTACACATCGGAAGAAAGGGGTCTGTAAGGACGAAAGACGAGCGTGGCAATTAATATTGTATGATTTGTTAGTAAAGAAAGCAAGGGTGTGCTGGTGTTGTTCAGACTTTATGAGGCGGGGTTTCAAAATTGGGCATCTAGTGTCAAAGATGATTACGCACTTGTGACACACATAAGCAAAGCCTGAAGCAGATCTATAACACGCATGGCACCGAAATTGACCTAAAGATTCTTGATAGCCAACTTTTATGGTCAAGTAATAAAGATCATGATGCCCTTTCCAGTAAAATTCCTTCGTATATTCAAGTAGGGTGAGTGTGTGTTGGTGGTAAAATGAGTGTTTTACCTCTCGAGGCAAATCTACACACGATTTGTGTAGCAAAAGGTTGCATTCAAGGCAGATGTAGACAAAAGAATTCTCAAAGTGAAGCTGGCATGCACTGCAGGATAAATGAAAACCCTTTTTCTTCTCACAAGGAATCATAAGGTAGGGGTGACTTAGCTGTTGAATCTGGAACTTGTGCCTGCCTTGAAAATTTTGAGTAGGCATCAATGAAGCGCAACATGCGTCCAGGCTAAATTTACAATCAGAACAGTCAAAGGAATAGCACTCTGACGACCTTCCACAAGCTCCGCACCAACTCACAGTGGTGCAGATGAACAGGGTGAGCGGATGTGGGTGAAAAGGATGTTCAATCTGAGAAGGCCGTTTACCGCAAGAATCATCTAGCAAGCAGTTGCAATAAAGGCAAACATAAATCCAACTTTCATTGAAGGGTAGCTTGCAACCAAAACAAGTAAAATAAAAAACTGTATTGTTGTCACACAGAATCAAGGAATGTGAGTGGCCTAAATGTTGAATTTAATGCTCTTGGACTTCGCATTTAGCAGGCATTAGTGAAGCACAACTTATGTGCAGATCAAATTGACAGTTGGCATAGTGGTAGTAGTAATCAGGAGCATTAGGGATTGTCCCACAGTCACCGCACTTGGCAAACACTGGTACCAATGGGGGTTGGACAAAGAGAATGAGAGAATGTTGTTGGTGAAAGGGGTGTACCATCTCTCGTGGCAATTCAGTGCATGATTTGTGGATGCTGAACCCTTCAAAGCAATATTCTTTTCTACACACATACATTGGAGAAGAGAAGTGTCACACCCCAAATCCAGGCATGACCGGCCATGGCCCACAGGGACTTAGCCCAAGGCACACGTAAGCCTAAACACAAATCCATAATCACATAGAATACATGTAACAATAGTCCAGTAATAAATAAATCAAAACTTAATCCAATGACAAGCCACAAGTATGCATGGCAAAACAAGCCATAACCAACTTCCAAATATATATATATATACTAAATGGGACACAAACCGCCCACAAAATAAAATAATTCTAAATAAAACCCAACCACAATGTATGCATAAAACCCGACATAACAAGCTAAAACAAAATAAATGAATGTCCTAGAGGTCCATGCAATTGAGACTCCGCTACATCATGAGTCCACTCTAAGTCCTTCTAACACCTGGAAATGAGTTAGCTGATATCTCAGTGAGTAGCAACATGGATAGTAAATACAATTTGGAAAACATGGTTCAATTCCAAAATAAGCTATATATCACAGAAATTAGATTAGCCAACAATTTTGATAAAGATAATTTGTTTAAAAAAGAAGGTTCCACAGTTCAATGGTTAAAAATACTCATGTCTCTCAAGAATATAATAAATGACATTCTCCATTTAAAACAGATTACAACAGGATCATCAATAATTTTCTAGGTTCCAAGAATAATAAGTAACATGCCACAAAGTTCTCTAGGCAATAAGCCGGTTGGATCCAATATCGAACCAAGAGTCATCCTCAGGGTGGCAACCTGGGCCTTTTCTTTAAGACGATCCGATTGAAGGTCACCTAGCCTAGCCCAGCCCAGGTCTTGTACTTACAATCGTTGAGTACTAGAGTCATCACAGCCCAACCTGGATCTGTTCCCTAGTAGCCAGAGTCACCACACATAGTGGAATAAATTCCCTGGACTTTTATATACAGATGGTCTCAATCATCAATACAATTTAGTTTCGCAAAACGTGGTAATTCACCATTATAAATATGAGACCATAACAAATAGTTTACAGTATGCAAAGTTTACACATATTTCAGAAATAATTTAATTCCTAAAACAACAAATTAATTTAACAACAGTTTAGGGTAGGGGATCGTTTATAAAATATGTAGCATGTAACTACTCACCTGAAAATGAAATAATATAATCCTCAAATACAATATGAAAGTCCAACTAGTGCCCTAGACCAAGTATGAAAACTATACGTCACTATTAATTCAAAAATACCAAAAAGAATAAAAAGCTAAGTACCCCACACTAAAGCGCACTAACACAGCTCAACCCCACTCACCGTTACTCTTAAATAATATCTAAGTTCATGTTCTTCAAGGTCTCAAATTACTCAAGACATGGGTTCAGATCGAAACTTAATTAAATATGCCTTTGAGATAAAACAGAATTTTAAACAAGTTTTCCCCATCTATTTGCTAACTTTGAAAATTAAAAACCCAGTCCACACTGTTAGAAAAATTCCAAAACCCTCCAGATATCGACTAATATATCCTAAAGTTCAAACCCAATTGGTTTTACTTGATTTGCTTATCAAAATAATTATTTACAATTAATTATATCCAAACAGGTTGTTTTCTGCAGCACTTTAAAGAAATTAATGGTTCTCTTAGTATACACGAGCAATCAATGCAAGGCCAAAAATGTAAGAAACTAATGACGCTGATTTGATAATTTTTGGATTTATACCTAAAGACAACAAGACTTCCGAAGTTACTGTTTTGTACTGGTTTTCTAGACAGATTTGAATGCATCAATTTATATGGATTTAGACTCTCAAAAGCTATGAAATAAATCTGGTATGAAATTCAATATTTAATTAAGCTACTGTTAAAAAATTCAACTTCAAATTCTTTCGTTTACTATATTTTCTTATTTTTAAAGTTTATAACTATGTGCAGAATTTTACAATTATAAATTGCACCCTCAACTTTATGTACCCGTTTAATTCCTCAAACTACATAAAAAAAAAAAAAAAACATGATATTCACAAACAGTGGTGGCCAAGTAATCCTACCTATCCCACGTTTCACTCACAAGGTCCACCATTACAAGCAAAAACACATTGAATATAACCCATGTTTTTCATACATCCACTATACCCATTACACTATTCCACACCAATTATTTACCTTATAGATATTCAAGCCACCTAACCTGTTAACCTTTCATTCCTTCTTCTTCCAATGAATGCACGGAAATATATATACAAAATAACTATATTTACAGAATATTGGTTTCTACCTTGGAGATGGAGTTATTCAAGCACCAAACTATAGTTCTTCAATTTTCACCAAAAGCTGCACCTATCTCCCTTCTCTCTAGACTTCACGGCTGCTAGTTCAATATTACAAGAGTTTAGGGTTACCCAAACACTTCATATAATCTGACTCTCTTTTCCTTTTTCTTTTCTTTTATTTATTTAATTATTATTATTATTACTATTATTATAAGCTTTTAGAATTATGGACTTCCATAACAAATTTATTCATAGTTTAAAATTAATTAAAATATTCTCTAATAATATTTAATTTGCACTTTGATATTTACCACCCAAATGTTTGAGACTTGTAAAATTATTATTATTTTTATTATTTATTTATTTATCGGGTTCTCACAAGATGTCTTGTGAGCATATCCAGCATGTCTGAGAGATTTCGTTTTTCTTAAGTTGCAATGGATGCTCATTGTAACAACCCTCGTTTTGACTTAGCCATGCTTGCATACATTCCTGTATGATCTTGTCTTATGATGTTGCAAATCTTGTTTATCTTGTTTTGTCTTGCTTTGTGTGAAGTGTTGCTTGCATGATTTTGTTCCTTGCTCGGTGTGTAGCCAAGGTCATCTTGAGCTTAGTTAACCTCTGAACCTTTGTACTTAGAACTATTTTGGAACCACTTGGTTGACCTCCATCTTCACCCCGGGCATGTCTGCCGAGATGTCACTATCTAGGCCGAGGTGTTCGGACCCAAGGCTGAGGAGTGTATCATCTAGGCCGAGATGTTTTGCACTTAGTGATCCTTGTCCTTGGGCAGGTATGGCCTAGACCGAGGTGTGGCACACCCAGGCCAAGGTGTAGCACAGCTTAGTCAAGTGTCGTCCTCCCTAGCCGATGTCTTTGTTACCCTGTTGCCGAAGCTTTGACTTTAGCCGATGTCATTACTTGCCGATGTGTCTTGCCTTAGCTTGCTGTATACGCTTTGTCATAGACTTGTCTTATCAATCAGTCACCTTTTTGAGTTGAACCAACCCGGCAGTGCCACGTGTCCGAGCTGAGTGTTAAGACAAGCCAGACCTAGAAACAAATCATTTTGTCTCAAATCTTTGTCTTTAGAGAGAGAAACTCTAGAAGAGGGAGAAGGAGTTTTAGAGTGAGAGAGTAGAGTTCCGAGTTTGATCTTTGGTGTTTGAACCATTAGATTCGTGATTTGAGGTTAGAATCTTAACCTACTCTTGTTGTTCTTATTGATTATCTAGCTGCATTGCATGATCGGATCTGTTTTGCATGTCATGCATCAGTTTAAAGTTTGGTTTTAGAAAGAGAAATGGTGTTCTTGAGTTCTTGATGAAAAGCCTCGTTTTGATCCGAAAGTTTGGAACTAGAACCATGTTTTTGTGTTTGTTCTTGCATGATTTCCTTGTGTGGGTACCCAGGTCCATGTTTTCGAACTCATTGCGTGAAACCTCAGATTTTGTAAAAACAAGCTATGATTTCAGCGTACATGTTCTTGATGTTCTTGATGATCTTGTTCTTCGCATTCTTCAAAGGGAAACCCAGGTTTTCCCCGATTTCGTTTTTGAATAAGGCCATCAGGACCACACCTCGGCAAGGAGGTGTGGGACCTCAGCAAGACCTGGACGGTACCCAGTGTGTTTTCACGAGACGAGAAAACAGTGTTTAAACCCCCAGCATGCTTGCTTTGTTATTGACTTGGATCTGGTGAGAGTGCCGGGATCATTTGCATGCATGTAAAGCTTGTTTTGAGAATGTGATTTGCCATGTGATTGTAGGTCTTTGATCTTTGCTTTGAGCCTACACCCGAAGAACCAAGTGAGTGGTATTTTTAATAAAGCTATGTTATACTGTTTCGATAAAATCTTGTTTTGCTTTGTCTTGATGAAAGTATTTGTTAAGCATGAATGATTAGCTCTATTTTGATGTATCAAGTATAAGCTTAGTTTTGATGTCATCTTTGAAAAGTCCCTTGTGCTGGAGGACTCTAAACTTTCGCAGCACTAAGTATAAAAGGATACGGTCCTTTCTTGGAAAGACTATCGTGTTAAAGCGGGCTACGGGCCTAAGTAACACAAGTCCATCGTGTTAAAAAGAGCTACGGGCTTAAGTAACACAAGTCCCTTGTGCTGGAGGACTATAAACTTTCGCAGTACCTTGACTAATCGATTACGGATCGTGCAGTCCTTGTTTTGCCACTGACGGTTTACCGCGTGGATTTGTTTGTTCGGAAAGCTTTGATTGTGTTTTGCCGATGCCAGTAAGCATCCCTTGAGACTTGTAAGACTTGATAGATGAATACGGTTCATTTCTTGATTTGATAAAGTTTTGATGTGTTTTGCTCTGAAAGGATCTCGGCTAATATTCGTATGGTTTTGGCATGTTTTGTTTTGAAAGGACTCCGACTATATTCATGCAAAATCTTTATTATTTGTACCATTCACTGAGTATCTAAGCTCACCCTCTCTATATATATGTAGGTGATGAGCAGGACGGCGGCGACGCCTGGATGTGTTTTGCAAAGCTTGTTTTGGATTCTTGTCATGTCGGCTTGACTTGTTTTATGTCGGAAGATTTGTATTTACGTCGGCGAATCTTGAAGATTATGCTTCTTTGGCTTGTAATCGTTGTATTTGCACATGTCGGCTTTAGAAGCCTTTTGATCAAGATTGTAACATGTATTTTGTTATCAACCGAATGTAAACCATGTCTTGTATGTCATTTCATTTGATCTATGCACTGCTCTTATGGACCACTTGTATTTTGATTTATTGCTTCCGTATTTGTGAGCCCCATATATATTATACTCTGATTGTGTGTGATCTTTGTAAGTTGGCCTTCGGTAATCACGGGTTACTGGCCATCACGGCGCCATCCTACTAGGGGCGGGTTGGGTCGTGACACTCATGGCTGAAATGTTGAATAAGGTTTTCCATTTTTGGCTCTCTCTCGCATCTCTCCCCTATCTCTCTTTATCTCTATCTGATAGATTCTGTACAGGGTGCCAGTAGTTGCAGTATAAGAAACTTTACTTGCTTTAGGGTGGTAGGATATTAGTATTATATTTAGAAAAATGATATACATAATTGACTTTTTTATTTTTATTTTTTATTACTAGACAAAAAGTAATGGAGGTCTACCTTTGTGTATAACGATAAAAAAAAAAAAGAAAAAGAAAAAAAAAGAAAAGAAAAGTAGTTTATGTATAGCATTACTGTTTGCCAAACCTATTCATGGGTTTTGATTGGAATCAACTCCATGTTTCAGAAGAGCAGGCCAAAGCATTAATGTTTCTTACTTTGGCTGTAATTAAACAAGAGTTATCATTGCAAGACACTTTTTCAATTGATAAGGGTCTGATTATCAGTAAATGTTCTATGTTTTGTGGGATCACTACAACAAACTGCACATTTGATGACTAAAATTGGCGACCAAAACAATTTTAGTCGCTAAAAATAGCATATTGGGCGATTAAAAGTTGATTTAGTCGGCATTTATTGCATTTTTTAGCTACTACATTATTTTGGTCGCCATATAATTATTATTGGTGACCAAAAATAGTTTTAGTCGCTGTTTGTTGGCATTTTACGCTACTAAATCTTCATTTAGTCGTCGTATAATGTCATTTTCCGACAAAACAATTTAGTTGCAAAAAAATGGACACATTTAGATGAATTTTTGATGACCAAAAATAATTTAGTCATTGTATATTAAACATTGCCGACGAAAGTAAACATTAGTAGCCAAAAATGTTACATTTGGCGACCAATGGTTGGTCGCTATTAGTGAGATTTGCCAACAAATAAGCATTTAGTCGCTAAATCTTCAACAATTTTTTAGAGGGAAAATCATTAATATTGGTGCCCAGTATCCCACTTACACAAAAAGACATTTCGGTTCTATTATGTCTCACACACCAACATAGAGAGCAGTTGATACCAAACCTCACCGCCGCTCAACACCGCCGACCATCACCATCTCTGGCCACCAGAGCTCACCACCACGACCACTGCAAATCGGCACCACCACTGATTACAGGTATTTGTCTCTCGTCTCTCTCTCTTTCTGTCGATCGGGGTCTGTCTCTTTCTATCTTTTTCTCGCTGTCTCTCCCTTCCTCATTTCTCATGCTTTCTGTAGGGTTTTTATATGATTTTTTTTCTTTCATTTTCTGTTGATTTCGTAAATGGTTTTTTAGGGCTTTTTCTGATTTTGTGAATGGGTTTGGTTGAAATTTCGGATTGTGGATTTTGGATTGTGGATTTTGGATTGTTGAAATTTCAATCTTCAGTGTTAGGTTTTTTAGAGTCAATTGAGAGTGAAACTGAAAGCCCACAATATGACCAAATGTGTTAGGTTCTTCAGTGTTAGATTTGTTAGGTTCTTCAGTGTTAGATTTTGGGCATTGGGGGTGGCCCCCCATCCATCCTAAAACACACTTAGATTCAAAAGTCCACTATATGACCAAATGTGCCTCTGTTTTAGGTAAATCGGTTCATTAATTATTTAATTAACTATTGATTAATCAATTGTTAATTAATCAACATGCTAGCATCACTTCCATAACAACCAAATTTTTTGTTTGTTGTTCATTGGTGACTAATTAAAAGGAGATATTGACCATGGGAAAGAAAACAACATGGTGGGTTAGTCCGCCTCCCATTTTCCTTCCAATGCATGGTATGAAGGTGGCAGAGTTCTTGGAAGGACAATGAAGTGTGTGTATATATACATATATCTAGATAATAAAAGAAGAATTTAAATTGAAATTGTACAAACCTGCTAGTTTAGGAACAGAACTCCAACAGTCATGGCCATGAGTGGTGATATGTCTGATGAGCTTCTCATCTTCCTCAGGAGACCACTGACCTCTCTTAACTTTCTGTTTGCTGCAACAATGGTGGTCCATCTCATGAGTCCTCCACTGCCCACTTGCTTAATAGCACAACTCATTTATTAGATTGTGTGTCCCTTTTATTTCCTTCCCTAATTAATCATAGGAAAATATTACCTCTTTTTCTACATACATAAAAGTCTTTCTAAATTTCTAGCTTTGTTATACGTGTGCCATAGATGAAGTGTACTTATTTTATACTATCAGCATAGTTACAAACATTGAGAGAGAGAGAGAGAGAGAGAGAGAGAGAGAGAGAGATGTCAGAAATTAACTTGGGGTGTACTCATGAGAGGACCATAGTTCTCATTGTGTGTTTTGGCAGCTTCTAACCCTTTGTCTTGGTAAAATTATTAGGTAGTGCTGAGTATCGCATAATATTATTTTTGTGATATTTTTGACGAATAAAAAATTATAAAATATATTAGATGTATCATCTCTTGTCGTTCAATTATCTAATGAATACCAATCAGTACCGTTTCACTTGTAAAATTTTCTATTATGTTATTGATGGAAAGTACCACAAAAACAATAAAACGTACTGGTCCAATTAGCTTTGTCTTTAACCATTGTTGTCAACTTGATTAACACTCTTCTCTAATCAAAAGAAGAAAAAATATCCCAAATCATAGTCTATTGACATATTATGTGCAAAATTAGACCCTTTCAACAAGCTAACATCTTCGAGCTATCTTGAAAACACATAAACATCAACTAATTAAAAAATATTATATATTTTTCACAACTTTAGACCCAAATATCCAAGCAGCAAATAGCCAATGGTCATCTACTACACTATACTCACATGAACTTGTACTTTGTCTAAAAGAGTATTGAATACACTGCAACGAGTGGGTAATGCTTAAAAGAGTCTTGAATACACTATTATTTGTGAATAATGCATAAAAATAGTATTGAATACACTAATATTTGGAGGTGTTAGTTTCACATATGGAAAAGAGCATCTGGTGATTGCATCTTCAATGGGACTCACACTATTTTTTTTTTTTTTGGTCTTTGTTCTTTGTGATTTGTGCATAACAACCAAATTAATGTATAAAGCAATTACTTTATTTTTGTCAATGTTTCAAAACTTTAAAATTTCATTACTTTTGTTTTACACATCTGATTTTCATAAAATTTATGTTTACAAAATGTATTTGCTGAGATCTGCAATCCATATTGAATATCAAATTTAATTTCCCTTTCTGAGGGTTACAATGATATCTCTCCCTGTAAGATGACTTCACATAGAATTGTTCATGTATGTGACATTTGTGTATGAATAAATGCCAAGTTACTAGTCAAATCATCCAACTATATGCAATCGACAAGTAGGCAAAACATCTCGATTAGTTATTACTATTTTGTTTACTTCAAAAAGAAATGATAATCGAACCCCTAAACTTACTTAAGCTCTCTTCCATTACAGAGTATTTTTCCATATGCTGTCCATTCCCATGTTCATCTTTGCTTGATGTGTACAGTTCGAATAATGGACAAGAGTTGGATGATGATAAAAGATAGGCTGAAAAGTAAATTGTATCTAGAAGGTGTTCAGTCATTTATTAAGTTTGCTACGAAGAATTTAGGGCCGCAGGATGAAATCCGTTGTCCTTGTGTTGATTGCTTGAACGGCGCAAAATTTAGTCGACAAGTTGTACGGTTGCACTTGATTCGAAGAGGAATCGCATGTTCTTATCGAACTTGGGTGCACCACGGGGAACATGTTCCCATGTCTCGTGATCATCTTACTATGCGAAACGATGATACTGAAAGCAACAGAGCTGGAATGACAGCCAATCACAAAAATGTGGGTGAACTTCCTACCATGTTAGAAGAGATTTACATGAGTGGTCTTATGGATGATCATATCAATGAAGAACGTACTAGTTCGGAGAGGCACAATTTGTTGAAGTTCATGAGCCATGTCTACAATGGAAAGTCCAGGCATATAGGACTGAGACATAGCTGTGTTAAGCAATTAATCACAAAAGGTGTGATTACCATTAGTTATGTAAAGTCAAGTGAAAACTTGGCTGACCCCTTAACAAAGGGACTTGCAAGGGATTTGGTGTGGAAAACATCAAAGGGGATGGGTCTTAAGCCCACTTAACATAATCACTCTTGGTGGAAACTCGACTCAACGCTTGAAAAAACATCAAGTCTTGAGTTCAATGAGCCCAAGTACACCATATGTCGTGATTGCAAGTATTTAGTTTTATCTCATTTGTCCTTCCAAGGTTGAAGTGCTTGGTACTTGTAATGTGAAAAGAAAAGGATGAGTTAGCAAACTCTTAATAAGCTTACAACTGAGTTGTTAGAGTACTGTAAATTACAGGGGTACTCTTAGTAAGCTTACCTATGTGAGTGTAGGAGGTGGTGCCGCTTCCTATGAGTCCAAGGGCTTGACTCTAGAGCGCTCATGAAACAGGATATAGACACACAGCCAATCCACGTGTCGGTTTGTTTGAATACTTGAGGTAACCTGTATTGTGTGTGAGACATGTATTGTGCGCTAGTTCAAAGACAAGTCTACTATGCCATCTTGACTAACTTTGAGATGTCTTCATTAAGTGAATGATTCAAATCGTAAGATATCTTCACCTATGCATAAGGCTGCCAAGTGAACCAAGAGTTATCATCTGGTATTTTGAAAATGGTGAGGGAATGTTGGGGATTTTCAAAATGGTTTTTAAAATGTATAGTTTAATTTTTGGGTGTTTTCAAAACCTTCCTTGTTTTTCTTTGGAAAGCTTGAAATAAGCTTGGGAACTTTGTCCCACATCGGAAAGAGAGGAAAACATGGAGCACTTAATAAAGTGCTACATGGAATATTCCTTTGAATATGGAATTGTGAGGTGAAAGCTAGTGTGCATGCACACACACCGCAAGGATGGTGTTTCGCACCATCCGCACACACACACGCACACGCACACGCACACGAGCGTGCGTATGGCGTGGCCTGTGTGGCGTTTGATGGTGCACTTTGCACTTAGCACGGCGCCATGAGGGCGGTTTCCTGTTTGTATCAGACAGGTTGGAGCGATGACGTGGATCCAACATGGCATGGGTGATGTGGAATACAATAAGCTCGACGTGGCAGTGACATGTCGTTCGTTGGTGATGAGTCAACCAACTGATGAAACGGTTGTGTGTTCGATCTAGAGCGGGTTGATCATAGTAGTTGATCGAAGATGCACGCGATCGTACGGATGAGATGGCACCCGATCGTGATCAGGTGTGATTAATCAAGGCGTCTATTCGGTGTGAGAATGATCTATATCGTAGATCATCGATCTAACTGTCAGATCTGATCGGATGCGATCAAGGGTCATGACCATTCGATCAGGTGCATCAAGGCCTATAAATAGGCTACGAAATCAGCCATTTCATTCCATCCAAAATATTCAGAAGCATTCCTGGAATTCTCTCTCTCTCCCTCTCTCCCTCTTGATTTTGAGTTTTCGATCAAGAGTTTCTTAAGCAAATTTCTTCTTTTCTTACTGGTAATCAAGTTCTGCAGATTTGATTATCAGTGTCTTGGTTTTCTTGATTATATCAAGAGTATTCTGATCTACTGTCGTCAGTGCAGACACTGGTAGATTTGATCTTTAGATCAGGCTTCATTATATCCTGGAGGCAAATTTGCTGTAACCCCCTGCATACTTGTTGGTGGGTGCAAATATTGTCTTTAGGAAAGAGACTTAGTAACGCGACTTGAAGCACCAAATTTCTGTCCTATATAGACAAGATCATCGCCAAGTTTTGAAGACCCAAAGACCACTAATTGAAGAGTTCAAGACAATTTGTTCCAACAGTTGTGTGTTTGACAAGTGTGTGTCGAATGAAGCGGCATAAATGGGCCAATGAGGGTTTGGGACCACATAAAAATAGAGTACAATGTGTTAGTGTGAGGTTGGGTCTGTAAGGATATGGTGATTGTATTTATTTATTTATTTTTTAACTAGAGGGCTTGTTGTGGAGGTACAAATCGGGTTCTGTTTGGTGTTATGGGTTAACAGACTATGTGACATGTGGAACCCACCAAATCCAGACTTTGAATACAAAAGCCCTTAGTACGCTTTACTGTTGTGTGTCACTCCAATATGTGTCGCGTGACACAAGTCAAGTAACTCTCTACATCTTACACCCTGTGTGTCCCACGCGCCTACACCTCATTCACTCACATACAGCTGTAATGCATACACTAATAAGTGCGTTGATGGCAAATATGTCATTGACTATTATTTTTTTAGAGGGAATACTGATGAAGTGGTTTATAAAGTTTTTATTGTGGGAGAGATGAGCAAAGAGAGAACAATGGGTGAGATGAGAGCAATCCATGGTAAAATAAAATTGAAATTAAGAATGCTTCGACCAGGATGATCTTGTAGGTCTTACAATAATAGACAATGAAGTTAGGGAAGGAACGGATTCTTCCATGGTGGGAAAGAAAATATATAGGGCAAGACTAAACGCATCAAGAACAAAGTTAGAGGCATTTAAGAAGATGTGCAAATTGAAATTTGTGGGTACACCCCTCCATAGAAGCTTAAGCTTTCATAGTGTGTGTGTAGCAATTCGCGATAAGTTGTGAACATGTGATAGATGATGCTCTGTTTAATTCATAGATTTGGAAATGGCTACAAAAAAAAAATAATAATAAAAATAAAAAATAAAAAATAAAGAGAAAAAGTAGAAGAAAGAAGAAGAAAGTAAAAAAATGAAAAAATGCAAAAGAAACCATTGTTCTTTGTTTGGTTGTAACATGGTGAAAGCAATGAATTGACAATAGGAACTCATTCCAATGATAGTGGGAAACAATTTTAATGTTCGTTGCTCTTCCTGAAGGTTCCCATTTGGGGTCCAATCTGTAGT
>JAPPVO010000013.1:89093195-89266006 GCA_030407325.1 Camellia japonica | reverse complement strand
ATGTCTGTGAAAGGTCATCGATGGTTTGTTACATTTATTGATGATTTTTCTCGTACTACTTGGGTGTATCTCATGAAAGATAAGAGTGAAGTTTTCTCTGTGTTTCGCACTTTTCATAAGATGATTTGTACTCAGTTTGGGGCCACTGTCAAACTCTTTCGTTCTGATAATGGCGGGGAAATACATAGATTCTGGGTTAGGACAATATTTCTCTACTCATGGCATTATCCATCAGACCTCTTGCACTAATACCCCTCAACAAAATGGGGTGGCGGAACGCAAGAATCGGCATCTTCTTGACATGGCTCGGTGTATGTGTTTTTCTATGAATGTGCCTCGGCCCTATTGGGGCGACGCTGTTCTCACCGCTGTCCATCTTATTAATCGTCTCCCTACCCAGGTCTTGCACAAACAGGCTCCTCTTCACGTCCTCCTTGGTTCTCAGTCCTTGTTTTCTATTCCCCCCAAAATTTTTGGTTGTGTCTGTTTTGTTCATAATCACTCTCCCTCTCGTGGTAAGTTGGACCCTCGCTTCCTCAAGTGTGTTTTCCTTGGTTACTCTCCTACTCAAAAGGGGTATAAATGTTACCACCCTTCTTCTCGCAAGTGGTTTGTATCCATGGATGTTACTTTCTTTGAGTCCCAGTCCTATTTTTTGTCCTCTCCGGTATCACCGTCCTCATTTCCGGGGGAGCCTTGGTGTGAAGTGAGTCCTGTGCTTCCTGTGCTACCTATGGTGGAACCAGTTGTTCTTGCACCACCCTCTTCTACTCAACCTGCTGCCACCAAGGATAAGGTCGAGCATGTTTATGTCCGGGACATAGACAGACAACACTGGATACAAGGGACCACTTCTGCTACTTCACTGCCATCTCCTGCTTCTGATGAGAGTCCAGGTAACTTGAATCTCTTGAATCCATTGATCTTGATGTTCCTATTGCCAAGAGAAAGGGTGTGAGATCTTGTACTCAACATCCTATCTCACAGTTTGTGTCATACTCTCATTTGTCATCCTCATATAGAGCGTTTGTGTCCAATATTTCCTCTGTTAGCATTCCTAACCATTTTCAGGATGCTCTTGCTACCTCTGAGTGGAAACTAGCCATGATTGAGGAAATGAAAGCACTTAGGAAGAATGGCACCTGGGAATTGACTGAGTTACCTACGGGCAAACGACCTGTGGGATGTAAATGGGTATACACTGTGAAACACAAAGCAGATGGGTCTATTGAGCGTTACAAGGCAAGACTTGTGGCAAAAGGGTTTACTCAGACATATGGCATTGATTATCAGGAGACCTTCGCACCCGTGGCTAAGATGAATTCAGTCAGAGTACTTCTCTCCTAGCAGCTAATCTTGATTGGCCGCTTTATCAGTTTGATGTCAAGAATGCCTTTCTCCATGGTGACCTCGAAGAAGAAGTATATATGGACATTCCTCCTGGTTTTGAGAATCATCAGACAGAAGGCAAAGTATGCAAGCTTCGGAAGTCATTATATGGTCTCAAACAGTCTCTTAGGGCTTGGTTTGAGAGATTCACTCAGGCTATGTTTAAATATGGCTTCAAACAAAGTCAGGCAGATCACACATTGTTTGTGAAACATTCCTCACGTGGTAAGACTACAACACTTATTGTTTATGTAGATGACATAGTTCTTACAGGCAATGATAGTGAGGAAATACCTCTGTTGAAGAAATATTTAGCAAATGAGTTTGAAATCAAAGACTTGGGAAGCTTGAAGTATTTTCTGGGAATTGAAGTTGCTCGCTCTAAGGATGGGATATTTATCTCACAGAGAAAATATGTGCTTGACCTGTTGAAGGAAACTGGGATGCTTGGCTGCAAGGCATGTGCCACTCCACTGGAACCTAATCAGAAATTGGGGGATGATGAAGGAGGAGAAGTTGTTAATAGGGGGAGCTATCAGCGATTAGTGGGAAAACTCATTTACCTATCTCACTCTCGTCCTGATATTGCTGTTGCTGTCAGTGTGGTCAGTCAGTTTATGCATGCTCCTCATCAGATTCACCTTGAGGCTGTCATGAGAATCTTGAGGTACTTGAAGTCTGCCCCTGGTAAGGGTCTTTATTTTTCAAAGTATGATTATCTTCGTGTGGAAGCCTATACAGATGCTGACTGGGCTGGATCAGTAACTGATAGGAGATCGACTTCAGGGTATTGCACATTTGTTGGAGGCAACCTAGTTACTTGGAGGAGTAAGAAACAGAATGTGGTTGCCAGGTCAAGCGCAGAAGCTGAGTTTAGAGCTATGGCACAAGGTGTGTGTGAACTTTTATGGATCAAGTTATTGTTGAGTGATCTAGGTATCGATCAGAAGGACTCCATGCGGTTATACTGTGATAATAAGGCCGCCATCAACATCGCTCACAATCCAGTTCAACATGACAGGACAAAACATGTTGAGATTGATCGCCACTTCATTAAGGAGAAACTCACTAGTGGTACCATTTGTACTCCTTTTGTCCAGTCTGGTGAACAACTTGCTGACATTCTCACCAAGGGGTTGGGAATAGACCATTTCATGACATATTAGGCAAGCTGGGCATGAGAGATATCTTCGCATCAGCTTGAGGGGGAGTGTTAGCATGTAATAGATTAGCAGCCAAAAGTTCTTCTTTCTTTAATCACCGAAAGTAGCATTACAATAGTGGTTGTATTATTTTATGCCCTCAGGGCCCTTCTTGTCTCACGTCATCGCGCCAACCTGTCCGATACAAATAGGAAAGCACCCTCATGGCGCCGATGCGTCCGTGCTAAGTGCAAAGTGCACCATCAAACGCCACACAGCCCACTGCTAAAGCCACGCGCGTGCGTGCGTGTGCGGATGGTGCACCATCCTTGCGGTGTGGGTGCATGCACACTAGCTTTCATCCCATAATTCCATATTCAAAAGAATATTCCATGTAGCACTTTATTAAGTGCTCCATGTTTTTCTCTTTTTCCAATGTGGGACAAAGTCCCTAAGCTTATTTCATGCTTTCCAAAGAAAACATGGAAGGTTTTTAAAACACCCAAAAATTGAACTATACATTTTGAAAATTCCCCAACAAAGAGGGTGTATCTGGTGAAAAGGGTGTTTGATTTTTTCAGGCAACTCAGTACATGATTTGTGTAGCTAGAGCTTGCATATCAAGCAAACGTAAATGGAATCATTGAGAAGTAGCTTGCATGCTAAGCAGGATTGATTGAACCCACAATCGTTATTGCATAGGATCAAGGGGTGCGGGTGAGTGAAAAGGAGGCGTTGTGCAACATCATCGGAGTCGGTGGTGGTGGTAAGCATCAGTGAAGCACAAGAAATGTTTAGGGAAAATGTTTGACACTAGTTACACCCGTAAGCAAAGCCTATATTTCTCAACCCACAGGCACAACAAGAAAAGCTTCTTAAACCATAAGGTTCTCTTCCAATAAGAATAAGCTGGTGTTGTGGGTGGAAGGGGTGTTGGATCTCCCTGGGCAATTCAGTACATGGTTTGTGTATGAAGAAGCGGCATCCTGATGAACAACCGTACACCAGACCCAAGATTTGTGGAGTGCAGATAGGACACCAGTTCAAATCATCCTCTTTGATATCACAAGGGATCAAGGGGTGATGGTGGCTAAATTGTTCAATTTCCATCTCCCTCCATTATGGCTGTCCTTTGAACAACTGATTAATGGCTAATAAAGACAAAATATCACATCCAAATAATAATCATTTCATTTTTTCTTTCATAACCATCAAATCAACTAAATAAATAAAAAAAAAAACTAAAAATCATTTCAAACACAACTTTTTTAGTCAGGTTAAAATAGCCAAATAATCAAAAAACCAAGCTAAAAAAGCTCACCTAAATGAGGGCTCAATAGCCGCCCCTGTGACAAGATATGCTGGTTGCCTAAATGTTGGACCTCTATCTCACTCTTTTTACAATCAGTTAGTGCTAGACTATCTTTGCTTGCTTCTGGTTTCCTAATTCAAAAAGAAGTTTCTGGATAATTGAGCCATTTCAAACACAACTTTTTTAGTCAGGTTAAAATAGCCAAAAAGTCAAAAAAACCAAGCTAAAAAAGCTCACCTAAATGAGGGCTCAATAGCCGCCCCTGTGACAAGATATGCTGGTGGCCTAAATGTCGGATTTCCGTCTCACTCTTTTTTCATTCGGTTAGTGCTAGACTGTCTTTGCTTGCTTCTGGTTTCCTAATTCAAAAAGAAGTTTCTGGAAAATTGAGCTAATTTCCTAGGTTTAGATGGTTAAAAAAACTATGCAAAAATGTGAGAATTTTGTTTGTAGATGACTTGACCTCCTGTTTGGCTTTTCTTAAGCATGACAGGCAAATTTGTTTTCTGTTCATTGACCCGTAAAATGTGTTTTCTCATATACACACTTATTTTCCAGTATTTTTTGCACTTTGTATTACTCAAAACAAAAAACAATTGACAAAAATGAAGCTCATACTTAAATGTCATTAGCATTATATTATTTGTCATCATTTCTTTTGGGTTTATGAGCCATTAAACAAACTAAAAAGTCTTTGTTTAATAAGAGGTGAGTCATGTTTTAATTTTTCATTTATCCACAGATAAAAGATATCATTCGAAGTCATCATCCACAATAAATTATAACAAGTTGTTCACTTGGAAAGTCATCAGCCAATGTGAAGTTGAGACGGCGAACACTGTTGAAGATTAGGTAAGGATTTAACGGCAGTTTCCCATGTGAGCCATTTGTGTCTCATTTTGTGTGTTTGGTCTTTGTGTTCCTAGCATTGTTGGAAGTTTTTAGTTTTTATTTTGACTATTTTGTTTTCAAGTGAACGGTATGAACTATAGCATTATGTATAAATTTTTTATTTGTATACAAAACACTAAGAAAAACCAACTCTCTAGAGGATCCATAAATATGAAAAAATTATTTAGGCACGACATCTTAACAAAAAGATTCTTACACTCTCCTATTTAAATGCGACTAGACATCAGAGCAGGAAAAAAAAAGAAGAGGGATCAATAGAGATGGAGACCGTGATTCAACATTTTAGTCACGAGCATCATTTGAAGCTCTGCACTACAGAGAAGGAAGGTGGAGTTGTCTGTGAAGGATGTAGGCTACCCATCTTGGGTCAGAGCTATGGTTGCGATCGTTGTGGTTTTTATCTCGAGATATCATGTGCTGAATTGTCACAAGATCTGGTACACCCCTTTTACCCACAACACTGTCTCAAACTCCACGCCAAGTTTCCCCCTAATGATGATGGATGTCGTCCATCGTGCAATGCTTGTGGGGAACATTGTATGGGCTTTACCTTCTATTGTTCCGAGTCTTCCTGTGGGTTTGTCATGGACATTAATTGCGCTACACTGAACATTGCTTCCCTAGACTGCCAATGTTCACGATACTCAGATTAGCACATACGCCACCAACATCACTTGATTCTCTGTGATAATGAGAAGAATAATGAACTTTTTTTTTGTTACTGCGGCCAAAGAGATAGAAAAAGATCAGTTTATGTTTGCCTTCAATGTTCCTGCTTGCTACACATATCATGCAGTGAGTTGGGAAAGGAGATCAAACACCCTTTCCACTCTCAGCATCTTCTCACCTTCATTCCGACTTTGTCTGCAAACAACGGGATCAGAAGGGTGTTCTTTTGCAATGCCTGTGGGCTTAGATGTAGCTGTGAGAATATTAGGTTAGGCAATGTTTCTTTTTTTGAGAATATTAGGTTAGGTAGTGTTTCATTTTCTGAGAGATTGTATGAGTGTATATATATGGTAGTATTTTAGGTGTATATATTTGACAGTGTTTCTTTTAGGTTAGGTTTATTTATATAGGCAGTGTTTTAGGTGTATATATATGGCAGTGTTTCCTTTAGTCTTGGGGTTAGGTTTACTATATAATCAGATGTATTCTTTGAATTATTACACGATTGAATATACAAAAAACTTTCAGAAATTTTACATGGTATCAGAGCTAGGTTCAAAACCCTAGTAGCCATTGTCCAAGCTTCTCTGCTTTGTTGAGTTCTTTGGTTCAACTTTTTGAATATGTGCGACCCATCTGGTTCGAGATTGGGTTTGGTTTGTCTGATCCTTTATTTGAGTCATCGTCTAATTTATGTAGACTCTCTCTTGCCAGTTGTCTCTGCCCCTACTGCTGGTCCTCTTGCTTTTGACGACTTTGATCCCGCTGCACACTGATATCCCACTCAAGCGCGTCATTCTCCAAACAGGTTGGGTTGGTCTAATACATGTTTTTCTGCTTCTTATCGTATTTTTTTGTCTACTATTCATTCTTTTTCAGAACCGTAGTCTTAGAAGGAGGCCTGTCAGGATTCCAACTGGGTTCGAGCTAAGGAGGGTGAGTTGTTTGCCTTGTAGAAAACTAACACTTGGGCGTTGGTCTCGTTGCCTGCTGGCAAGAATCTGGTTAGTTGCAAATGGGTCTATAAAGTCAAGACTCATTCTGATGGTTCTCTCGAGCGATACAAAGCTTGCTTGATTGCCAAGGGTTTTTTGCAGAAGTATGGTACTGATTATGAGGAGACTTTTGCTTTGTTGCCAAGATGACTACTGTCTGTACCTTGATTTCTGTTGCCGCTATTCAACATTGGCCTCTCTATTAGATGGACGCTAAGAATGCTTTTCTTAATGGTCATCTCACTGAAGAGGTCTACATGTGTCCACCCTTTTGCCTTCCCCACTCCACTGGGCAGGTTTGTTGTCTTCGGCGTGCTCTGTATGGTTTGAAACAATCTCCTCGTGCTTGGTATGATCGCTTTCAGATTGCTGTTACTGAGCTTGGATTTCATCATTGCTTTCTTACTATATGTGGATGATATGATCATCACTGGTTCTAACTTTTCTGCTATCTCTGAGATCAAGTAGCATCTCTTTCGTACCTTCGAGATGAAGGATCTGGGTCTATTGTGGTATTTTCTTGGTATTGAGGTTGCATCTTCTCCAAAGGGCTATTTTCTGTCTCAAGTTAAATATGCTAATGAGGTTATTCACTATGTTGGTCTTACTGATACTAAGGTTTCTGATTGTCACGACCCAAACCCGCCCCTATAGGTTTGGCACCGTAACCGGCCAGTAATCCGAGGATTACCTACGGTCTCTGAACAGATTAACAAATAGTAAGGGGCTACGGAAGCAAATATATAAAATAACAAGGTCCAATGAGCTGTGATGACGTACATGGGACAGGAAATTTAAAACTTATTTATATACATAAACATGCTAGTCAGATACACCAAATATGTACAAAGTATTTACATAATGTAATCCCAAGATCTGACATTACAAAACAGATACCACAGACTAGCATGAAGTGCAAAAATAGCCATGGCGTTAGGCTTAAAGCGGAACCTCCTCAGGAGGCGCAACGGATGGCTGACCAAAACAAAACAGAAGGCCATCAACTCTGGCCTGGGTCCTGTGCCGCCTCACCTACATATATATAGTAACTGTGAGCGGAAGCCTAGTGAATAATAACAGAGTAAAGGGTTTTAATGAATGATGTCCATCACAGAGTTAGGAATCAGAGGTTATATCAGAAACATAATCTTATCAGAAATCGAGCCTTATGCATTTTCAGATTTCAAATCAGATACAGATTCAGATACATACTTATATTCATATTCATATTCAGATTTTGCATAAGATCATACGTGGTACACCCATTAGCTATCAGATCAGATTGGTTTAGAGACCACAGACAGAGTTGGTACCAACGACCATGAAGGTCCATATCTTGCGCGCAAGTAGCCATGGTATTGTTACCCCCAGGCAAGGGCCACATGCAGATTGGCCGCGGTATTGTTACCCCCGGGCGAGGGCCACGTGCAGATTGGCCGCGGTATTGTTACCCCCGGGCGAGGGCCACGTGAACTGAGGGTGCCACAATACTTTTCAGAAAATTGGACATTCATTCATAACTCATAAAGTAGCATTTCAGAAAAACAGATCATATCATGTCAGTCAGAAAATACTTAAAGTTAAACATAACTTTACAGAGTTATTACTCACAGTGGGCGTTGAAACAAACAGGCGGAGCCAAAAGGTCAAACAGAGTGTGGCACGTGACCTACATAACACATAATAGACATATACATGAAACACACGTTCTAGCTTACACGAAACTTTTGTCATTGGTTCTAAGTGTGTTTCTACCCTTGAATTCCCCTTATAGAGTCTTAAACATGTCCTAGGAATGCCTAGGATGGAATGAGGATGCAAGAATGCATTTTTAGACACTTTACAAAATTTTCAGTAAACAGGGGTCTCGCTTGAGCGTGGCTTTATACGCTCGAGCGGACATGTAGACAAAGGGTCTCCGCTCGAGCGTGAATTCCGTCGCTCGAGCGGACTGTGTGCTACCGTAAAAATACTGGATGCTCAAAATTTATGCTCGACGGACGCTCGACCCTTGCTCGAGCGTGAGACACAAGTCCTCGCTCGAGCGTGGGTTCCCTCGCTCGAGCGGACTGTGAACTCATGCAAAGTACTAGATGCACGCATTTCACGCTCGAGCGTCACTTTACTCGCTCGAGCGGAGGGCATGATCGCAGAGTGTTCGCTCGAGCGTGGAGTTCCTCGCTTGAGCGTGGGTCCAAAATCTGGAAATTCCAGATTGAACTCCAATGCTCAAAACCAGCTTTAAACCATTCAAAACTCAACCTCTTGAGCTCAATTTCTGGAAAATCCATGTAAACCCATAGTGCCACAAGTTTCAAAAGCCAATTTGTAAAATCAATGCCCAAGGGTAGTTTAGTTAAATACAATTTAACCATAATTTCCAAAAACATGATATAAGAGTAACATGCAAGTGTTTAGTTGGAATTCAATGCTCAAAAACATGTTCAAATACAAGATTAAACTCCAATTCATGATGAACTCATGGACTACAACTTAAATATGGCTTTGCATGCAAAGAATTCTCATGAAAACACTCTCAATTGCTATGTTATGAACATGTATGCATGAATTTCTACCCATTTCAACAATTAAGAGCTAAATCTAGATTCTAATCTTCAATAGGCCAAGAACTATGCAAAAACTAACTCAACGACATGAATGAGGGGATGAATTCCTACCTTAAACCTTCAATTCCAAGCTTAGGAGCTTAATTCTTCCAAATTGCCTACAATTCCTCCAAATTCCAAGCTAAACCTTGTTGAAATCAAGTTTTCTCCTCTCCCTAATTCTCTCCCACGTTTTGGTCTCACAAGATGATGAAAACAAATGTTTTAAAACTAAGTTCCTAGGTTGCTTTAGATAGTGGGCTTCAATGGCAATGTCGTAAATAATTGAACTCACAATTTAATGTTATTTAATCTAATTTAATCGCACCAAATCGAATTTTAATCGAACCTACCATAAAATTGCATAAAGTCTAACTAGTCCAAAACACTAATCAATTTCGGGATCAGGCGCCGATAAGGCTTTAAATTCGCAGATTAAAGTTTAAAACAAGAACAGATATTTAGACTCCGAACAGATAGAAACACATAACTCATGCAATACACATGCAAATTAACCCCAGATTCCTTCTAAATCACTGTTAGGCATAATTAGTCATATTTTAGCATTAATCTAAGGTCGGGGTTATTACACTGATACACCTACTGAGCTTAATGTAAAGCTCAACTCTACTGATGGTGTCCCTCTGGATGATCCCATTTTATATCGCAAGCTTGTGGGTTGCTTAGTCTATCTGACGGTTACTCGTCATGATCTTGCTTATGCTATTCATGTGGTTAGCCGGTTTGTTTTTGCTCCTCGCTCCACATATTGGGTTGCCTTGGTTCGAATTCTTCGCTATTTCCGATGTACTATATTTTAGGGTTTACTATTGTCCTCTACTTCCTCTCTGGATTTAATGGCCTATGCTGATTCTAATTGGGCTGGTGATGTTACTGATCGCAAGTCCACGTCTGGTTTCTGTATGTTTCTTAGCTATTCCTTGATCTCTTGGAAAAGCAAGAAACAAACTGTTGTTGCTTACTCTACTGCCGAAGCTGAGTACTGTGCTATGGCTCATGTTACTACTGAGATTGTTTGACTTCATTGTCTCTTATCTGATTTGGGTGTCCCTCAGTCTTCTCTGACTTTCCTCTACTGTGACAACCGTAGTGCTATTGAGATTTCCCATAACATTGTCTTCCATGAGCGGACCAAACACATCGAGATTGATTGTCACTTTGTCCGTCACCATCTACAGTCTGGGTCTATCTCACTTCCTTTTGTCTCTTCAGCTCTGTAACTTGCTGACTTTTTTACCAAGACTCACATCACTGCTTGATTTTAGTTTTTTCTTAGCAAACTCTCGGTGTTTTTTGCTATAACACCTTGAGTTTGAATGGGGGTGTGAGAATATTAGGTTAGGCAGTGTTTCCTTTTCTGAGAGATTGTATAGGTGTATATATATGGTAGTGTTTCCTTTAGGTTAGGTTTATATATATGGCAGTGTTTTAAGTGTATGTATATGGCAGTGTTTCCTTTAGTCTAGGGGTTAGATTTACTATATAATCAGATGTATTCTTTGTATTATTACACAATGGAATATATATAAAACTTTCAGAAATCTTACAGTAGCCCCATTACCTTTTGTTATTCAAAGAGTGTCTTTGTCTTGGATGTTTATTGTGCTTAGTTGATGCTGATGCCTGCCAAAAGCATCAACGAGGGAGAGGGCGGTCATCATCATCAGCCCAATACAATTCAACATTTTACTTACCCCCATCCCTTAATTGTTTGTGGCTTTAACAAGAAAACAAATTTTGCCCGTACTTGCTATGAATGCGATTTACCCTTCGAGGAGGCCTCCGTTGTCCATGTTTGCCTCGAATGTGGTCTTTTGCTACATCATTCATGTCTCGACTTGCTCCAAGTGATCACCTTTTAATTCTGGTCCTCCATACCATGTCAACCTACGCTCACCTTTTGATTTTGGTCCCTTTATGGAAAGTTGTTGTCGTGTGTGTTTGAAGCCTCCAACAAGATGGAAATACGGTTGTGACAAGTGTGATTTGACAATTGACAGTAGATGTGCTTTGCTTCCTTACGTTAGGGACACTAGAATTCATCACCACCCTCTTGTTTACTTCACCAATTCCACCACCGACCTAGTAACTTTTGTTGCCATGCTTGTTTTAAGATCCAATGCACCCCGTTCCTACGTTGTGTGGAGTATCACTGCTATTTTGAGGTTCACATCAGTTGTATCCCAAAGTTGCCGCCTACCCTTAAACATAAATATCACAGGCATGCCCTCACCCTTACCAATTCTCCCATCAAAGACCATCCAGACGACGCAGAATTCTACTGCGACACTTGCGAGGAAAGAAGGGTCCTTGCTGACTGAAGTTACTACTGTGCCAAATGCCACTATGTTGCCCATGTTGGTTGCGTCATGTCTAAGGTAAGTTCATAATCAGTTTTACTAGTCATGGTCATTAGAAGAAAAACAAATGAAACAAAAAATTAGGTTCATCTTTCAACTGTGTTATGAGTCTTGAATAATCTCTTCAAATATTATGAAAGTAAGATTCCATACATGTTCTTCTATCCAGACTCCGCTTAAGCAAAACCTTGAAGCACCAAGTTTCATTTTTAAACCAAAAATGCTAAGTGCACATAAATAAAACATAAAAAGTGCACAGAAAGTGTTCTAGTGGCTGAAATTTTTTGGGAATATATGGTGTGAGACACATTTAAAATAAATTTTGACTACACAATGGATTTTGTGTGTTTTAATCTGTGCACTTGACATTTTTGTTTTTAGATTTTTCCAGATCTTTTCACTTTTCGTACATAGGTGAAAAAATCTCCCTTTTTAATTGCTTCCATTCTACTCTATCATCATATGGATAAGAAATTTTTGTAAGTTGTACCCTCCTGAATCAGATAAAACAGAAGGGGTGTCCACTAGATTAGAGTATCAGAGATTTTATTTGATTACACAAATTGTAGCTTGCCCTTCATCCAATTAAGGGAGAACATTAGAAATGAATAAATGATTAATCAAAAATATAAAAGGAGAACATAATTTATTATTTAATTTAATTTGTTTCTTTTCTTTGGCAATTAAGGGAGTCATTTGTTTATTGGTTAAAATTCAGTTATTAATCATGAGATTGTGGGTTTGAATTTGATGGCACGTACTTCATGCGTATTATGTCAAATGTTAGGTCTACATGCACCCAATCAATCATTCCATCCAATGCAGACTAAACTAGATGTAATTTCGATTTTACTTCTACATCTCTTACATGGTACTTTATTACTATTATTATTATTTCACAGTTTTTTTTGTTGCTTTTTAGTTTCTAAGTTTAGTAGGGGTAAAGTACAACATCTTAGCTAGAATGCATGAGGACCCAAAGTTGGAAACATCTACTGTTCTAGTTAAAGTAAACACTAATAAAGTGGTCAGCAACAGAAGTTTGATGATAGAAGAGATAGAGAAGGATAGAGCAAATCTGGAAATTAATGTAGAGGCAAATGAAATTGCTTCATTTGTTACCAAATTAATTCTGAGTACTCCCACAAGCAATGAAAAAGCTACAAGAGAATTTTCTACAGTCAGTACTAGTGAGGAGGACACCCTAAATAGAGAAGCTACCATGAGCTTTGTTGCCCTCAATGAACTGGATGAAGAGATCGCAGTGTTTTGTGCAGGCTTAATGGAGCCAACAGCCAAATAAGAGGCAATTAGATAGGATTTAATGGTGCAAACATCGATACAGTTAGGATCAAGTTACATGGGACTAATTTAATTGTTTGCCCAAATTTTTATATTTAAATTACTAGTATTGAAATTTTCGTTGAGCCTTTCTTTCAATTTCCTTAATTATGTGACGTATGAACTTGGTAATTATTTTCATTATGTTTGGTTTTGATAGTTTGTATTCTTGTCTTGCAATATTTTGTTTAATGTTTTCTATCAATGAAAAGGAATGCAACTTTGATGAAGATGACATGATGCAAAATAGTTTTGAAAGACATTGGAGTGAAAATTGGCAAGAGTAAGCCTATAATTTCTGTCCATTGTTGCCCTCTAGGCACCAAAAAGATAAATAAAAGAGATGAAAATTGAAATTTTGCTGTTGATTTTGTGTAGAGTGAATGAAATTTCACTAGTAATAACAGAGACAAGACAGATTCACATATGTATTACACATCATTCTTGTGAAAAATTCTCTATGAATATTTCATCTTTATTTAGTTGTCATGCCACTACCAAGTTGCACTTGGCATAGCATTCTTTAGAGTTCAATTATTTTTCTGTTAGGAGCAGATCCTGTTAAAATTATGAATATTATGTTAGCTGTGGTTCACAAATATATAGCAAATAAAAAAGTGAAGCATCCTCTCGCCATGGGAACAACTGGGTGTTGGTTATTCCGTCATAAAGCAAAGATCTAATCCTGAGCTTTGGCATTCACATGTAAGCTCTATGATTTTTTCACCTTAATTGATCAAACGATTTGCAGATAGAGCTTGCACAAGATACTACTAGAATGAGTTGTTATTGTTCATTGCTTTCCATGTTAACCAAACAAAGAACTATAACTTCCTTTGCGTTTGCTCTTCTTTATTTTTCATTTGCCTTTTTACAAACCTATGAATTAAACAACGCATAATTGGTTTGTTTCATTCCAAAATCATGTTCTTAACTCATCGTGAATTGTTGCACTCTCTCTCTCTAAAAGCTTAAACTTCTACGGCGGGGTGTACTTGCAAACTTCAACATACGCAAGTGCATTTTAACTTTATTCTTTGTCAGGTTTAGTCTTGCCCATTATTGCCTTTTCCTCTATATGGAGCATTTTGAGTTTCATTTCTAGTGCCCGTGTCTCTTTTAACAGATCTGTAATTTCATCCTTTAGTTCAAGAAGCAAAGAGGGTTCAGTTACTCTTGCTCAAATATTTTTTTCATGCCACCATGGAAGAATCCCTTCTTTGTATAACTTCATTGTCTACTAGTTAAAGCATTCTTGTTCATTGGCCCGTCCATTTGTAAGATATATATTATATTAGTTAGTTATACAATAGACTAGAATTTCATTCACAATTGTCTTGTTGTTTCTGTTTTTACTAATGTTTTTGATGAGCTTGAAGGAGCATTGGTTTGGTCTCCTTTCCTCCTGAGTTGCTAGTATTTTGTTAATTTTTCTTCAGTTTACGTTCACGCTTTGTTTGACGTTGTAGACACCCCATTTTTGACCGACCTCAAGACTTAGACGTCATCGTTTGTGCACTCGATGATTGTGCTTGTTTGTGCTTGTTTTAAGCGCCCGAAGTTCTCGGCGGAATGCCTTGTCTTTGAGCCTCTAAACCCTTTTTGTTTTGTGCTTGTTTTTGGGCCAAACCTTGGTGCATTTTGCCTGGAAGGAGGAGGGGCCTTGTCGGCCACTTTTCCTCTTTGTCTACCACTTGAAGTGGTCGGTCGGCTAGGTGAGGTGGCCGATCAGCCACCTAAAGTGGCCGACGACCATTTTTCTCATTTTTCAGATATTTTCTTAGCTGGCTGTGCTAGCTTTTGTTCACTGAATGCCATCTCCATACATGTGTGTGGAGGGATGAATGCAAGCCTTTGGCTTGATTTTCTACATAAGGGGGGGTCTCTCCCCCATTTGGAGAGGTTAGACAATTTTGAGCAAATTTCTACTTCTCTCTCTAGAATTCTCTCTCTCTCTCTCTCTCTTCTTATTTTGTGCTTGATAGTTAGAATTCTCTACACTTTTGCACTAAGACCCTTAACCAAACATCTTTATCTTGGAGCTAAGGTTCTTTGAGGCTTAGTTTGAGCTCCTAAGGGTGGTTTAAGCTCAGAATTGTGACTGATTTTGTGTTGTGCTTCAAGAGGTAAAGGGCTTGCCTTGTAGACTTTGTTTTAATCAATTGCTTGGCTATCTTTTTACACTGTTTTGACCTGATTTTTCAACTATAAAAAACTCTATTTTTAAGGTTTAAAAATGGTAGTTTAGGTCTTGGTGGGTTAGGGGGTTGTCTCCCCCTTTTTGCTCTTTGGCTTGTGAAGCCTTTTGTGCCATTTCTTACCACCTTTAAATCAAACTTTTTGGCCCTTTTAAACACTGAAATCCAGAGTTATTTCAGTGGTAAAAAGTATGTTTTGAAGTCCAAAATAGGAGGGGTTAGCCTCCCCTCCTTGTGTCTTGCTTCCATGCCGAGTTAACATCACATGTTAGCTTGATTTTGTAGCTTGTGTTAGCCTAGTTCAAGCATGTTTTAGGCTCTATTTTTGCATGTTTCAACTCTGTTTTGGGTTGGTTGGAGCATTTGTTGCTTGCTTTTTGTACTTGTAGTGCAATTGTGCTTACTAGTCTAGCATGCCTAATGGTTTAGCCTATTGTTCTAGCTTGTGTTAGCTTAACTTCAGCATGTTTTAGCTACCATTTTGGCCTACTTTAACTCTGTTTTGGGCTGGTTAAGTCCTTCGAGGCTTGTATTGCATGGCTATAGTGTAATGGTCTTCACTAGCTCATTGTTTTAAGGCTTTAAGCATGAAGTGTTTGAGTTGCTTGCGTGTTGTAGCATCATTTTGCATGTAATTTCAGTGTATATAACTCTGTCACATGCTCATTCATTTCACTCTTTCATTGCTTTTGAGAGTTGTGCCTTGAGTCTTGTTTGCAAGTTAACATGTGAGCATGTTTTTCTATCATTTTGTGCTTTAATCTCAGCAAGTTTTAGCCACTGTTTTGGCAGGTTTTAACTCTGTTTTGAGTTGGTTTGGCCCTTTGAGGCTTGTATTGCGTGGTTGTGGTGCAATCTCCTTTACTAGCTTAATGTTTTAGGCTCTTAGCATGTATTGCATATGTTGTTTTCATGTTTTAGTGTCTTTTTGCACACCATTTCAGCACTAAAATATCTGCAACCTCCCTTTGTTCTTCACTTTTTTACTTTTTTTTGAAAGTGGCTTTGAGCTCATTGTTGGCTTGAGTGTGGAATTGAGGCTCTCATGCTTAATGGTTTTAATCCTCTCTTAAGGGTTTCTACTAACCAACAGCATGAGGCCTCTTTCATGCTCAAGGTACTTGTGGCTTGAGCCCTCTTTCCAATTAGAGGACTCTCACTTTGGACTTAATCGGTAATGTAAAATGTGTAAACAAAATGAACCAAGTAAAACTTGAGCAAGATAATCATATTTTTGTTGCATTGCATGTGTTTGGATCGGACGTTAATCCAAACATAAGGAAAATGGAACGTTTCATACTCAAAGTGATGAAACGTGTCATTTTTCTTGGTCACCGACACCCTTGATCATGCATGATAGAGTGTTGGTTGTTTTGGTCTTGTTTGTGCATTCATTAAGCTTGTACAAGCTTGGTTTTCTAGCCATCATACATTGAAAATGCTTGGTTAATGGTTTGAGAACCAAGAGCTATACTTTTTTGAGCTTGAGAGATGATGAGGAGGGTAGCAGTACACACATTTCTTGAAAATGTTTTGTTTTGCCTCTGTTGCTCTCTGTTGCAGCAAAAATAGAAGTCCAGAAAATGGGGTGGCCGACCGGCCACTTGAAGTAGCCGACTGGCTAGTTAAGGTGGCCGACAGCTACTTTTTGTAGCCAACCGGCCACCAGTGAATTTTTGTGCAAATGTGTTCCTGTGTTGGAGCATAGGCAATCTGGAAGTTGGTACAATTTTCGGTGATCAAACGAGTGCAAACAGAGGCATCCGATGGCAAGGCAATGGCATTTTCGGGTGAAGCAACCGAGCGTGCATGCATCCCTCGCCCTGAGGCCCTTTAATTGCTTTTGTAGCTTAGAATGAGTTAGCTAATTCATTCATACATGTGTTGTAATTAATTAGCTTAATTTGTTTTGTAATATTTTAGCTATCTTAGAATAGTTAGTTAATTTATTTCAATTGTGTTGTAATAATTAGCTAGAATAGTTAATTAGTTTCGTTTTGTAATAATTAGCCTAGCTTAGTGTAGCTTAGCTTATTTATTCAGACCCTCCTTCGTGAGGGTGCAATGTTGTAATAAGCGTGCGTGTGTGTGTGCATGTCTTTCAACCCCACGTCTTTCTCCCTTTTATTTATCCGCTTTCGATGGTTAGATTAGGGACATATTTCAATCAGCATACCTTATGCTTGCATGTTTTCATCATTCATTTGTCTTGCATGCACCGAGGCTCGGCGTATCATTCAAATTGCATTGTCAATTCAATATATTTCTTTGAATACGTGTTTCAAAGCATGTTATCAGATTGTATCATATGCCATATTAGTAGCCGAGCATATTAATTGCATTATTACATGTGTTGCATTAGGCATTTTGTATAGTTAGGATCATACATATTTCTAACTAGCTTTTGTTTTGGCTTGGAGTACTCGGTAAGTTTTACGCTTTAGCATACTTGCATGAGTGTGAGTGTTGCCATGTTTCGCATGCTTGCGTTGAGGCTATGTGCTTATTTGTTTAACTGCATGAATGCCTGTGGATGAAGGCTTTGCTGCTTGAATTGGAACAATTCGATGAATATATGTTTTAAGCCCACTTTGCGAAGTGGCAAATCATGTTTTAAGCCCACTTGAGGATGGCAAATCCACGTTTTAGCCCACTTGAGGGTGGCAAATTCAAACCATTTTCGAAAGCAAACATGAGTTGAATTCGTTCCAATTCTCGCGATTTAGTCTATACTTGTGTGCGTGGGCTTCACATAGTAAAGTTTGCTAATAACCGAAATAAGAACACATGAGGTTTATAAAACAACATATCATGATAGTAGAGGCCGATCTTTGATCGGGCGAGCGGGGGTGCTCATTTCAGGACCTTCCCCTCTCGTACCCAAGTTCCCGAGCCGAGGCAACTTTGGTGATGACGGACACGTGGCCTTTGGCACGAGCCAGGGTTTCCTAAATTTTCCAAAAATAAAATATTTAGGTGGCGACTCTGTAATCTGGCAAAGCAGTCCAATTTTGGCATTATTTGATTTAAAATCAATTTTCCAAAATAATTTGCCGAATTAGACTCTTTGGTGTTTATCAGTCTCACATTGCACTTTGTGAGATTAAATTCAAAACCGTGACAGGAGTCCGAATTGTAGGATCAATTCGAGCTCTCCGAAAGGGGGCGCGAAGAAAGTCGAGTCTACAGACACATTTAATCTACTTTTCTTCGATATATGATTGTATATCTATGTCTAAACATGAGACTTATCTTTGTTCTGAACATTCTCTTATTTCAATGAAATTAGCAAATAAATAATAAGGATACCAATCTTTTTCTAACATTTGTTGAAATATCAAAAGTAAAACATTTGTTAAAGGACAAATTCATTTACACATTATATTTTTCAAAGGCTAAAATTTAAAATTTGTTTACTAGCCCTATAAAAAAATTAATAGTTACTTTATATCGAGATAAATGGGTGGACTTGGATTTAGAAGTTCTTTAGGACTGAATTTTCAATGACTAGATTAGGCTTGATGTTAGTCTGGGCAGGCTTAAAATAACAAATATATTTACTATGTAGTGCAAGCCTAACCCAACCTAATCGATATCCACCACTAATTCCAAGAACTCAGAGCCTCCATGTGATCTATCTCCAATACGACTAATGCTTCGTAGCTCGAAATGCTCCGCCCCGAATGGCTCGAAAATTACAACACTCTCTCTCTCTCTCCATGAATCACTCTCTCTTTCTCCCTTATTTTGTATCTCTCTTTCTTAGACCCAGACCCAACATTCTCTCCTCTCTGAACTCGCTTATCTCTCTCGGTCGTCCCTCTCTCATTCCTGTAAAGAAACTGGAGTTGTGATTGAACTCTTCAAAACATTCTCTTGCTCATTCCTCTGTCATCCCTCTCATCTCTGTGTTGGGTGGAGAAGTCAGAGCCGATTAAACTCTTCAAAACTCTCTGTCATCCCTCTCGTCTCTGTTTTCTCTACCTACTTTTTTTTCCCCTAGTGGATTTGGATCTGAATATGATGATGTTAATGATGATGATGATGTTGTGTGTTGTTGATGATGTTGATGATGTTGGTAGATAATATCTCTCTCAAGTTGCTTGGTCTGATTTCGTTTTGTAAATTCATCTATAGTGGCCTCAAGATGATAGTGGCATCAAGTTGCTTGGTCTGATTTCTTTTTGTAAGTTGAGAGAGATATTATCTACTTGATGATGTTGATGATGACGATGATATTGGTCTGTTTACTCTCTGTCTTATTTTGTAAGTTGATGAACAGTCTGATTGGTCTTGGTCATTAATCGTTGTTTTGAGAGGGTATTCTTGTCTCTTCTCTCCTCTCCTCCTCCTCCTCTTCTTCTTCTTCTTCTTCTTTTTCTTCTGCTATGTGAAAAAAAAAAAACCAAAACGACGCTGTTTTGGAATTTCGGGCCAATCGAGCGTCTCATATTTCGAGCTATGTAGTGGGACTCCTCCAGTACATTCCAAAAAAATTTCAGACATGGAACCAATTACCTCCCTTTAAAATTCCCAACAATAACTCTTTTCTGAACTAGATTGGGAAATTTGCTGGTTGATAGATCGAAACTCTCTTAAATAATTAGCATCAAATACTGTTGTTTGAAAATATGATTTCAAATGGCCTCCAAAGCTTGCACAGTTCCTGTTTGACTGAACTGCCTAGGCGACTACAAAAAATAACTCAAACATCGAATTAAAGGTAGTTCTCCAGAGTTAGCTATTTAGACTAATAGCAACAAGGTTGTTGAAATGAACATAGATAATTTTTTCCATTTCATCATTATGAGCAAGTCATAATAAAATCTAAAGATGTTTGAGCTTAGATAAGTAAAGTATACTAAAAAACTGGCACAATTTAAACACCAAATGAGTTATTTCCTTCTAATTACAGAATACATACATGTCCTTGTAGACATGCTATAAACACGGTATCCTAAGTTTGTTAAATTTTTAACTTGCTAATCATTGATGGTTTGCTTTATCCAAATTAGTGTTGGAATGTGTCCCACATCACTTGGAGTTACCCCATCTGTGCTGGTTATAAGGCTCTAGATTCCCTCTCCTTGATACCTGGGTTTTAAGGATAAGTGTGGGCTGGACATTGCCTGGAGTTGCCCCATCTGTGCTTATAAGGCTCCAGATTGTCCGGCTACTGTATCTTGTGGTTCAGGAGGATGTGTTGGGATGTGTCCCACATCACCCAAGATTCTCTCTCCTTAATACCTGGATTTTAAGGAGACGTGTGGACTGGACTTTTCAATTATTAGTGCTTCACTCAACATTCAGACCATCCCTGGAAATGGGCAATGGAGATGTAGTATGCTGAGCACACCTCTTCTCTAGTTCCTTCAGTCTTCTCTCTGTTGCCTTTAATTTTGTGGCTAGCCACTCTACCTCTGAGCAAAGCACAACAATTTTTTCATCTAGTTCAATGAAAGAAGAATCACTAGCAACTCTTGCCCTTCCTGTTTTGCTTGCTATCGCTGAAGGAACCCCTCTTTCCAGAATCTCATTGTCTGTGGAAACACCTGAAAAAACCTTTCTAGATTATTTACTTGCCATATCAACTTCATTAGCAGCTACATGATACTCCTGCTCTACTCCCTCTTCCTCCATAATTTCTTTTATTGTCAAAACATTGCTAACCCTTGTAGCAGTATTGTCTTCACACCTAATGGTTGAAATGTAAAGACCACTCTTCCTTTAGTATAGGTAATATCTAAGGAGCAACCAAAAAAATTGATCCAATAAAATTAACAGTAGAAGATATTTGCGAAGAAAAACTAAAATAAAAGAAAACAATAGAAAGGAGAACGAAGAACTGGACTAAAATGTCATTTTTCTTTCTTTGGTAATATTTGGTTTTTGATATAAGATATTTTTTACAGAATACAAGCTTAAAATGCAACCACTACTATTTTCACTTTTGGTTGACCAATGTTTAGGGGATTCTATCTTTTGCTCCTTAGTACTCTTTATTAAATGTTGATGATCAGAATAGTAATCTTTGTCTAACGCATTTCCGTCCTAAACATGTTTCCTTCTTCAAAAGAGAAATACTACATTGGCAGCTATTGGAGGACCATTTTACCATTTAAAATATATTTTGAGTTATTTGAAGTTTTTGGCCCCACCAAAACTAACATTGGGATTTTTGTTTGTATATAGTGAAGAATGGAGTATATGATAGGACCCATTATACAGCTACGCTTACGTCCACTAATAAATAAATAATTTTTTTACAAATTTCTGTTCTATGACTCCGTTATCAACTACCCAAATTTTTAGCCAACAAACAGTAATGTGGAAAAAGTGTTGGAATGTGTCCCACATCGCCTGGAGTTGCCCCATCTATGCTTGTTATAAGGCTCAAATTTTCCTCTCCTTAATACCTAAGTTTTAAGGAGAAGTGTGGGCTGAGCTTTTCAATTTGGTATTAGAGGAGAAGTGTCAGGGAGGATTAGTTATAAGGCTCCAGTTTCTCTCTCCTTAATACTTGAGTTTTAAGTAGAAGTGTGAGTTCGGCTTTTCAATTAAAATTAGTTGCGTAAATTGCATTCCATATGATTAATTCTTAGATTTGAAGCGTCTCATAAGCCTTCCACCTTAAAATATCAATTTCAACGAGTAATTTAATGTAGACTAGAACTTATGTTTAAAACATTTGGAAGTCCCAAGCCTACAAAAAAAATTGGAAGTCTCTTGGTCCTGTCTCCTGTAGTCTGGAATGAGGTCAACTTCATGATGAGAGGTTTAACCTATAGTGAAAAAAAAGAGCATCTCCAACCAAAGAGGCATTTAGAGCATTTCGTCTAACCTCATAAAAATGAAGCACTAACAACATGATAGGAATTTTATCTCATCCTCTCTTGCCTAGTTACATTTGGAGAGCTTTGAAAGTTAGGCAAATCAATTTCAAGAGTAGAGAAAGTATTGTTGAAGTACACAATGGCAATGTGCTTAGAAAAAATACAAAATATGTTTTTTATGTACTTTTGCTGGGGCAAAATGCATGTTAGTGTTAGAGTTTCTAGTTCTACTTAGCTATCATATTTTTTTTGAGCAAGAAATATATATTCTTTTCTTTTTACACATGTAAAACTATAACTGAAAGGGCATACCTCATAGACTAGTGTCACGGCCTTGGTTTTTTCCAAGCCAATCGTGCGGCCTTAGATGCTTGTAGCACACCTTGCTTGCACCTAAGTAAGCCTTCTTGGAAGAGAGATAGGAGAAGATTGCACACACAAGAGAAAGCTTAGCGAAAGTTAGAGAGAGAGCTCTTGGAGAATGCTTGCTTGTATTGCTTTGAAATGCTTTGGATACACTTGGGTGGTTTGGGCAAATGAGGCCCTCCCCCTTTTATAGGCTACAAAGAATATTCTAAAACTACAAGGATGGAGAGTGTTCTAGACACTTCCTCTAACTACATCTTATGGACTATTCTAGAATCATTCTAGAATGTACACATCTAGACGGATCTATAAATATCTACAACTATGTACAATTCTCTACAAGCTCCCAGGGCTTTCTAGTGAGGGACAACATCAAGATTTGTCAGTCTGTGACATTCTCCCCCACCTAATACAACGACACCCTCATCGCGTCTTCTTCATGGAACCATCTTATCTTTTCCTCGAATTGCCACAAAGCTTCTGCCAGTTCCCAACTAGCCTCACAATCCAGCAACCCCTTCCATTTCACCAAGTACTCATGACGTGGGGCAAAGTTTTGTCATCGGACCAGTCGGTCTGCTAAGATGGACTCTACCTCTTTGTCATAAGTTGCTGTGATGCCCAAGGGTGCCTTCTTTGACTTTCCTCTGTCCCGGTCTTCTTCATCTCCATAGTAGGGCTTCAAGCAGCTTACGTGGAAGACTGGGTGAAGTTTGAGATGTGGGGGTAATTCAAGCTTATAAGCAACCTTACCCACCTTTTTGATTACTAGAAATGGCCCATTATATCGGCGTATAAGTCCTTTGTGTAGGCCTCGGGTGAACTTGTTTTGGCTAGACGAGATTTTTACCATCACCAAGTCTCCAACATTGAACTCTTGATCTCTTCTCATCTGCTCACTTTTTTATCTTCTCGGTTGCCTTGTCAAGGTAAGACCATGCCACATCTACCTGTTCATTCCATGTCTTAGCAACCTTGCAGGTCAATGGACTCCTTGTTGAGCTGGTCGCCAAAGAGTGTGGAGTGAGTGGTTGTTGTCCTGTGGCTAGCTCAAATGGACTCCGGTTAGTCGCCTCACTCCGTTGTAAATTGTAGGAGAATTGGGCTATATCAAGTAACTTAGCCTAATCATGCTGGTTGGCATTTACAAAATGCCTCAAATATAGCTCCAACAATGCATTCACCCTCTCGGTTTGTCTATCCGTTTAGGGGTGGAAGCTAGTAGAGAAATGGAGGGCTGATCCTATTAGCTTGAACAACTCCATCCAAAACTTGCCCGTGAATCGTGAATCTCGGTCATTGATAATGGACTGTGGTAAGCCCTAGTACTTCACTACATGCTTGAAGAACAACTTGGCCATCTCCTCGGCTGAACACTCGTTGGGTGCAGCTATGAACGTAGCATACTTGGAGAAGCGACTACCACCACTAGAATACTCTTGCACCTTTCAAACTTGGGCAAGGCCACTATGAAGTCCATGCTAATACTTTCCCAAGGTTTACTTGGTATAAGGAGGGGCTCCAACAATCCTGCTGGACTTTGATTTTCTACCTTGTCTTGTTGGCATACAAGACAAGTCTTCACATATTGCTCCACCGCGTCCCGCATTTGTGGCCAATAGTAGGTTGATTCCAACAATGCTCGAGTACGTCTCTATCCCAGGTGGCTAGCCCATTGGGTGTCATGGCATTTTTTGATAAGGTTCCTCCATAGGTTTCTCCACTTTGGAACATAAACTCGTCACCCCCTTGTGTAGAGGATGCCATCTTCTTCCCAAAATTGCTTGGTCTTGCCCTCTTTGGCCATTGTTACCAAGTTCTTAGCCAAGTTGTCATGCTCCATGGCTTCTTTGATTAGTGTCAGCAACTCCCCATTTAGCTTTACAATGGTGGCTAACTCAGCCTTCTGCTCAATGTGTCTACTACAAGATTTGCCTTGCCGGGCTTGTACTTCATGACATAGTGGAATTCAACCAAGAAATCTTGCCATCATGCTTGTTTTGGGCTTAGCTTCCTTTGAGTTTGAAAATAGCTTGTGGCTATATTATTAGTTTTCACCACAAACTTTGAACCTAGTAAGTAATGTCACCAAGTCCTTAGACAACGGATGATGGCCGTCATCTCCTTCTCTTGGTCTGTGTAACGCTGTTCCATGTTATTGAGTTTCCGGCTCTCGTAGGCAATAGGATGTCCTTCTTGCATCAAGACCCCTCCAATGGAAAAATTTGATGCATCCGTGTGGACTTCGTAGGGTTTGGTGCAATCGGGTAGAGCCATGACTGGTTCTTTTGTTACCGCGTTCTTTAGCCTATCAAAGGCATTTTGGCACTTTTCTGTCCATTCCCATGCCTTGCCTTTCTTGAGCATGTCAGTGAGAGGGGCTACTATCGCCGAGTAACCCTTGATAAACCGCTGATAATAGTTGACAAGCCCAAGAAAAGACCGCAGCTCTGTCACCTTAGTGGGTGGTTCTCTCCTTGATTGCCTTTACTTTTCCTTCCTTTATGCTAAGTTTGCCTCCCTTGATTACATGTCCAAGGAAGGAAACTTCATCCTTTGCAAATGAGCATTTTTCTTTCCTAACATACAATTCATTTTCCCTTAGTGTCTTGAAGATGGTCTGTAGGTGCTCAACATGCTCCTTAAGAGTGGTGCTATAGATGACTATGTCATCTAAATAGACCACTACGAACCGGTCTAAGTAGGGGTGAAAGATCTTGTTCATTAATGTGCAAAAAGTGGTGGGTGCGTTGGTGAGGCCAAAGGGCATTACTAAGAATTCATAAGAGCCATAGCAAGTTACACAAGCAGTCTTTGGCTCATCACCTTTTGCAATCTGCACTTGATAGTACCCCGACCTTAGATCAAGCTTAGAAAAGAACTTTGCATGCCCAAGCTGATCAAATAGATCGGCAATCAAAGGAATAGGATATTTGTTTTTGATGGTTACCTTATTGAGAGCTCGGTAGTCAATGTATAGTCGCAATGATCCATCGTGTTTCTTCTGAAACAACACCGGTGCTCCATATGGTGCCTTTGATGGTTGGATGAAGCCCACATCCAGCAAGTCTTTTAGTTGTCTCCTTAGTTCCTCCAACTTCGGTAGGGACATTCGGTACGGTGCCATTACTGGTGGCTTGGCGCCTGGCTTCATCTCAATCTTGTGGTCTACCTCCCTCCTAGGTGGAAGTCTCTTAGGCAACTTAGGTGACATGATGTCTCTGTACTCCTCTAGTACATCGTTGATCTCCTTTGGTGGCTCCATTGGAGTGACTTCCTTCTCTCCCCCTTTGCTTCAGAGGGTAGCTAGATAGGTGATCTCTTCCTTCTTGAAGCCCTTTTTGACTTGCATTGCAGAGAGTATCTTTTTGTCCGAACTTTCCTTGGCCACTGTGGAGATCATGCATGGACCACCCTCGAGAATGCACATAGAGTTGTAGAGTGGTAGTGGCACTACATTGAATTGTCGTAGAAACTCCATGCCTAGCACAATGTTGAAGTCATCAAGTGGTGCTACGGAGAAGTCCACCTTCCCTTGCCAAGTCCCCAAGTGTAGCTCTACCCCTCGAGCCACGCCATCAAAGGGTTTGGCTTCCGCAATCACCATCTTGAGCCAGCCTTGACCCTTGTCAAGCTTCAACCCCAACCGCTTGGCTTCGGCATTCTTGATGAAGTTGTGTGATGCTCCTGTATCCACCATCACTTGAGTAGCCTTCCCATTGATGTTGGAATTCACATACATCAAGGATCGATCTTTGTTGTTTATTGGGATTGGGTTAGCTTTTAGAGCATTGAGTAGTTGTAGGCACCCCATTTGTGCTTGCTCTTCCATTTCTTGCTTCTCCAGCATTGCACTAAGGCTTTTCCTCTTAGGACAATCCCGTGCCTAATGTGGCCCATTACAAATGAAGCAGTTGTCCCTGGGCTTAATGTCTTTCTTGGCATCTTTCTTCCAGTCCTTGCCCAATGATGGCTTGCCTCCAACTTCTCTGTTTCTTGGAGCTTTAGAATCCTTAGACTTTTTGACCCACTTTGCTCCCCCACCCTTGCCTTGACCATCCTTGGTGGACTTTGAGCTAGAAGATTTTGTCTTTGTATATTCTACCAATGTCTCGGCCATGGTGAGTGCAGTGGAAATGTCTTTGACACCCCTTCGTTGTAGCTCCAACTGTGCCCACTACTTAAGACCAGCTGTGAAGTTGAAAAGCAAGTCATCATCACTCATATTAGGAATTTGAAGCATTAATCCAGAGAATTCTTGGACATAGTCTTGGATAGGGGTGTGCTTTAACTCCTTCATTTTCAATTGAGCTTCTTGTGGCAAATTTTCGAGGTAGAATTGCCTCATTAGTTCATTTGTAAATTCCTCCCATGAAGAGATAGTGCAAGTGCCTTTTTCAATTTCAGCATGCTTACGATGCCACCATATCCCAGCAAGCTTAGTGAGGTAGAGAGAAGCAATGCGTACCTTAGCCATTTCTTCGTTTAAGTTTAAGGCTTCAAAGTACCTCTCTAAGTGCCAAATGTAGGCATCCAGCTCTTTGGCGTCCCTCTTGCCATCAAACTCTTTAGGCTTTGGTGCTTCAAGCCTTGGAGTGAATCCCGCATTAGTGGAAATACCACCATTTGCCACAACTCGTTTGCACATAGTCCAGTCCACCCGTGTCTTCTCCAAGCCTTCCTTCAACTCTTGGACTTGGTCTTAGAGTTGAGAGATAGCCTTTAGGATTCGTTCCTCGAAGTCAAAGCTTTCTTGCTCTTGGGTCTCCGAGTTGGTCTAGATGGTGTCCCGCATGGACTCAAGCAATTCCTCGACTTGGCTTTCCGCATTACTGTCATGACCCGAACCCGCCCCTATGGGTTAAGGACATAACCGGCTAGTAATCAAGAGATTACCTACGACCTTAAACCAAACCAGACATAACTCATCAGAGTAAAGGGGCCAAACGGAAGCAAAATTTAAAATTTTGTCCATAGAGCTGTGCTTACATGGCACATCATGACAAACCATACAAATACATATTAATAACTCACATCAGAAAATACAGTAACATAAAGTTATGTACAGACAAGATCATCCAAGTCTAGGTTAGCCAATCAAAACTATATACAAACGTATCCAAAGTCCTCGCCAACATGACAAAATAAAACAGGGTAGTAAAAGGGCGAAGACGAGTCTCGTGCGTGAGACGTAAGGGCTGACTCTTCAAAACATTGGTTGTTCCACACAAACTTCACTGAGGCTGGGTTTGGACCTCTCTTGGCTCACCTACAAACACACAAATGAGCGTGAGCGAAAGGCCAGTGAATAATATCAAATAAAGTAGATACATTAGAACAACGTACATCAGACGGCCTTGGGCCCAATTCATATTGCTATCTAGTATGTATATATAGATCAAGTGACTGCGGTTCAAACACATTGAACGGCCTCGGGCCCAATCTATTCATGTCAAACTGGCCTTTGGCCCATTCATACTTTCAATCATGTCAAACTGGCCTTTGCCCCATTCATACTTTCAATCATGTCAAACTGGCCTTTGGCCTATTCAGACTTTCATTCATGTCAAACTGGCCTTGGGCCCATTCATTCATTCATATCAGACTGGCCTTTGGCCCATTCATTCATTCATTCATGTCAAACTGGCCTTTGGCCCATTCATTCATTTGTATCAGACTGACCTTTGGTCCATTCATTCATTCGTATCAGACTGACCTTTGGCCCATTCATTCATTCGTATCAAACATTTGTCCACAATTCAATTTAACAGACTTATAGGAAGATGAGCAATTGGACAAATGGCATATTTTAGATATCTTTGTTAAGATATTACTCACAGTGATCGGCAGGATGATTTGCCCTAGAGCTCGACCGTACACATTCCATGAACACAATGGGTCACAAATAATTCAATTTGTTCTTAATTCACATATTCCTCTTTAGGCTTCATTCTTATCCTTTTAACTCATTTACGATGCTTAATGCATGCCTAAGAGTACTTAGAAGTGAAAGGGAACGGAAAATGGAACACAGAACACATTTACAAAATTTCAGAAACAAGGGTCCCTGCTTGAGCGTGGACTTTCCCACTCTAGCGGGCCTAATAGGTCTGCAAAAGTTTTGGTTACATCATTTTTATGCTCGAGCGTGAGTTCGGACGCTCGAGCTGAAGGTCATCCTACATAGCTCCCCGCTCGAGCGTGGACTTTCCCGCTCGAGCGGACATCCATGACTGCAAAAAAACTGGGAGCCCGCATTTTACGCTCGAGCGGAAGTCCCCCCACTCGAGCGGACGTCAAGAATTCTGGGTTTTCCAGAACTTGTTCTTGAGCTCAAATTCGACCTTCAAAGGCTCAAAACCCGCAATTCTGGTTTCAAAACATGCAAATACAATATATAGCACGTGGATGTAAACAACATGAGGCCAATCATTCAAAATCATGATCCAATTCTTCAAAATTAATCATGGCTCATGCATTCAACTCACATATAAGCTCCATAGCTTTAATAATCAAACATGCATGTCAATTTTGACTTCATTTCTATTTCAAATGATGCAATTGGTGTTCATTCTCATGAAACTCAATAAAAACATGCTTGCATGTATGATCCAACTCTCAATCTTTTATAATTTACATGCTACATGTTAGATCATGAAAATTTATGGCAATTCATAGCAATTCTATGCATGCATGTGCATATCTCATCAAAATCAACACAACTCATGATCTAACTTATCAATTAGTCTTCAATTCACAAAATCACAACTCAAATTCATGAGTCAAAGGTTGATAACTCACCTAGGAGCTTTAATCTTCCAAACTTATGCTAAATTCTTGAGTGTAGCTTCAAAATCCTCAAACTTCTTGACCAACCCTTCAATCTCCTACACTCTCCCTCTCTAATTCGGTTCTCTCATTCTCTAGAGAGCCAAAATCAGCCAAAATGAAATAAAAGAGAGGAATTGAGTGTATAAGGATCCTTTATATAGGCTCTCATAAGCACAATTAATTAAGGTTAAATAATTGAGCACTAAAGCACCAATTTAATCTATTTAATTTGATCCGAATCAATTTTCAATTAAATTTCACCGTAGACTCTAAAAATTATGCCCATCATAATGGTGCAGTCAATTTCAGGTTCTGCGGCCGATAGGGCCTTCAATTTAAATTCCAAAGCCGATAATCAAACAGATATTCCTACGGTGAACAAATAGAAATTCAAAACCACATATTTTCACATAAATGGCACACAGAATCGTATCAAACACATAATCACATTCATAATAAGGACCAATTAGCATAATACGGAACAGGGTTATCACAATTGCCGTCAAGTTGTTCCATCCTTTGTTCCAACTGATCTAGTCGTTCCTGACCTTGGCCACGACCATTTCCACCGTGACTACAGGGGCCTCCATAGCGCTCACAACGTCAGGTGACTTGTCTTTGGCATTCTTGCCCAAGTTTGCAGTAGTTTCCCTTCCGCGGTTCTCTTCGGTGTGGACTACTTCTGACATGGTGCCCTTCCTTCCTTAATCACGACGCCTTCGTAACCTTGGCTTTGATACCAACTGTCACGGCCTTGGTTTTTTCCAAGCCAACCTTGCATCCTTAAATGCTTGTAGCACGCCTTGTTTACACCTAAGTAAGCCTTCTTGGAAGAGAGCTAGGAGAAGATTGCACCCACAAGAGAAAGTTAGAGAGAGAGCTCTTGGAGAATGCTTGCTTGTATTGCTTTGGAATGCTTTGGATACACTTGGATGGTTTGGGCAAATGAGGCCCTCCCCCCTTTTATAGGCTACAAAGAATATTCTAGAACTACAAGGATGGAGAGTGTTCTAGACACTTCCTCCAACTACATCTTATGGATTGTTCTAGAATCATTCTAGAATGTACACATCTAGAAGGATCTATAAATATCTACAACTATGTACAATTCTCTACAAAACTCTAGGGAGTTCAGCTTCCAGCATTCTCCATAACCTCTCAGGGCTTTCTAGTGAGGGACAACATCAAGATTTGTCAGTCTGTGACACTAGGCAATGAACATGAGCAACATAGTGGCATTCTTCACAATAGTAAGTAGGCTCATACAGCTCCTTACTTTACTCACAAGCATCGCAGTAGAACTTGCATTTTTGTCTTCATCTGGATGATCTTTGATAGGAGAATTGGTGAGAGCAAGGGGAAGCTTGTGATGTTTATCTTTGGCAGTTGGTGGCAATGTTGGAACACACTTGACATGGAGATTGAAATTGCAGTCTACACATCGGAAGAAAGGGGTCTGTAAGGACGAAAGACGAGCGTGGCAATTAATATTATATGATTTGTTAGTAAAGAAAGCAAGGGTGTGCTGGTGTAGTTCAGACTTTATGAGGCGGGGTTTCAAAATTGGGCATCTAGTGTCAAAGATGATTACGCACTTGTGACACACATAAGCAAAGCCTGAAGTAGATCTATAACATGCATGGCACCGAAATTGACCTAAAGATTCTTGATAGCCAACTTTTATGGTCAAGTAATAAAGATCATGATGCCCTTTCCAGTAAAATTCCTTCGTATATTCAAGCAGGGTGAGTGTGTGTTGGTGGTAAAATGAGTGTTTTACCTCTCGAGGGAAATCTACACACGATTTGTGCAGCAAAAGGTTGCATTCAAGGCAGATGTAGACAGAAGAATTCTCAAAGTGAAGCTGGCATGCACTGCAGGATAAATGAAAACCCTTTTTCTTCTCACAAGGAATCATAAGGTAGGGGTGACTTAGCTGTTGAATTTGGAACTTGTGCCTGCCTTGAAAATTTTGAGTAGGCATCAATGAAGCGCAACATGCGTCCAGGCTAAATTTACAATCAGAACAATCAAAGGAATAGCACTCTGACGACCTTCCACAAGCTCCGCACCAACTCATAGTGGTGCAGATGAATAGGGTGAGCGGATGTGGGTGAAAAGGATGTTCAATCTGAGAAGGCCGTTTACCACAATAATCATCTAGCAAGCAGTTGCAATAAAGGCAAACATAAATCCAACTTTCATTGAAGGGTAGCTTGCAACCAGAACAAGTAAAATAAAAAACTGTATTGTTGTCACATAGAATCAAGGAATGTGGGTGGCCTAAATGTTGAATTTAATGCTCTTGGACTTCGCATTTGGCAGGCATTAGTGAAGCACAACTTATGTGCAGATCAAATTGACAGTTGGCATAGTGGTAGTAGTAATCAGGAGCATTAGGGATTGTCCCACAGGCACCGCACTTGGCAAACACTGGTACCAATGGGGGTTGGACGAAGAGAATGAGAGAATGTTGTCGGTGAAAGGGGTGTACCATCTCTCGTGGCAATTCAGTGCATGATTTGTGGATGCTGAACCCTTCAAAGCAATATTCTTTTCTACACACATACATTGGAGAAGAGAAGTGTCACACCCCAAATCCAGGCATGACCGGCCGTGGCCCACAGGGACTTAGCCCAAGGCACACGTAAGCCTAAACACAAATCCATAATCACATAGAATACATGTAACAATAGTCCAGTAATAAATAAATCAAAACTTAATCCAATGACAAGCCACAAGTATGCATGGCAAAACAAGCCATAACCAACTTCCAAATATATATATATATACTAAATGAGACACAAACCGCCCACAAAATAAAATAATTCTAAATAAAACCCAACCACAATGTATGCACAAAACCCGACATAACAAGCTAAAACAAAATAAATGAATGTCCTAGAGGTCCATGCAATTGAGACTCCGCTACATCATGAGTCCACTCTAAGTCCTTCTAACACCTGGAAATGAGTTAGCTGATATCTCAGTGAGTAGCAACATGGATAGTAAATACAATTTGGAAAACATGGTTCAATTCCAAAATAAGCTATATATCACAGAAATTAGATTAGCCAACAATTTTGATAAAGATAATTTGTTTAAAAAAGAAGGTTCCACAGTTCAATGGTTAAAAATACTCATGTCTCTCAAGAATATAATAAATGACATTCTCCATTTAAAACAGATTACAACAGGATCATCAATAATTTTCTGGGTTCCAAGAATAATAAGTAACATGCCACAAAGTTCTCTAGGCAATAAGCCGGTTGGATCCAATATCGAACCAAGAGTCATCCTCAGGGTGGCAACCTGGGCCTTTTCTTTAAGACGATCCGATTGAAGGTCATCTAGCCTAGCCCAGCCCAGGTCTTGTACTTACAATCGTTGAGTACTAGAGTCATCACAGCCCAACCTGGATCTGTTCCCTAGTAGCCAGAGTCACCACACATAGTGGAATAAATTCCCTGGACTTTTATATACAGATGGTCTCAATCATCAATACAATTTAGTTTCGCAAAACGTGGTAATTCACCATTATAAATATGAGACCATAACAAATAGTTTACAGTATGCAAAGTTTACACATATTTCAAAAATAATTTAATTCCTAAAACAACAAATTAATTTAACAACAGTTTAGGGTAGGGGATCGTTTATAAAATATGTAGCATGTAACTACTCACCTGAAAATGGAATAATATAATCCTCAAATACAATATGAAAGGCCAACTAGTGCCCTAGACCAAGTATGAAAACTATACGTCACTACTAATTCAAAAATACCAAAAAGAATAATAAGCTAAGTACCCCACACTAAAGCGCACTAACACAGCTCAACCCCACTCACCGTTACTCTTAAATAATATCTAAGTTCATGTTCTTTAAGGTCTCAAATTACTCAAGACGTGGGTTCAGATCGAAACTTAATTAAATATGACTTTGAGATAAAACAGAATTTTAAACAAGTTTTCCCAATCTATTTGCTAACTTTGAAAATTAAAAACCCAGTCCACGCTGTTAGAAATCCAAAACCCTCCAGATATCGACTAATATATCATAAAGTTTAAACCCAATTGGTTTTACTTGATTTGCTTATCAAAATAATTATTTACAATTAATTATATCCAAACAGGTTGTTTTCTGCAGCACTTTAAAGAAATTAATGGTTCTCTTAGTATACATGAGCAATCAATGCAAGGCCAAAAATGTAAGAAACTAATGACGCTGATTTGATAATTTTTGGATTTATACCCAAAGACAACAAGAATTCCGAAGTTACTGTTTTGTACTAGTTTTCTGGACAGATTTGAATGCATCAATTTATATGGATTTAGACTCTCAAAAGCTATGAAATAAATTTGGTATGAAATTCAATATTCAGTTAAGATACTGTTAAAAAATTCAACTTCAAATTCTTTCATTTACTATATTTTCCTATTTTTAAAGTTTATAACTATGTGCAGAATTTTACAATTATAAATTGCACCCTCAACTTTATGTACCCGTTTAATTCCTCAAAGTACATAAAAAAACATGATATTCACAAACAGTGGTGGCCAAGTACTCCTACCTATCCCACGTTTCACTCACAAGGTCCACCATTGCAAGCAAAAACACTCATTGAATATAACCCATGTTTTTCATACATCCACTATACCCATTACACTATTCCGCACCAATTATTAACCTTATAGATATTCAAGCCACCTAACCAGTTAACCTTTCATTCCTTCTTCTTCCAATGAATGTACGGAAATGTATATACAAAATAACTATATTTACAGAATATTGGTTTCTACCTTGGAGATGGAGTTATTCAAGCACCAAACTATAGTTCTTCAATTTTCACCAAAAGCTGCGCCTATCTCCTCTTCTATCTAGACTTCACGGCTGCTAGTTCAATATTACGAGAGTTTAGGGTTACCCAAACACTTCATATAATCTGACTCTCTTTTCCTTTTTCTTTTCTTTTATTTATTATTATTATTACTTTTAGAATTATGGACTTCCATAACAAATTTATTCATAGTTTAAAATTAATTAAAATATTCTCTAATAATATTTAATTTGCACTTTGATATTTACCACCCAAATGTTTGAGACTTGTAAAATTATTATTATTATTATTATTATTATTATTATTATTTATTTATTTATTTATCGGGTTCTCACAAGATGTCTTGTGAGCATATCCAGCATGTCTGAGAGATTTCGTTTTTCTTAAGTTGCAATGGATGCTCATTGTAACAACCCTCGTTTTGACTTAGCCATGCTTGCATACATTCCTGTATGATCTTGTCTTATGATGTTGCAAATCTTGTTTATCTTGTTTTGTCTTGCTTTGTGTGAAGTGTTTGCTTGCATGATTTTGTTCCTTGCTCGGTGTGTAGCCAAGGTCATCTTGAGCTTAGTTAACCTCTGAACCTTTGTACTTAGAACTATTTTGGAACCACTTGGTTGACCTCCATCTTCACCCCGGGCATGTCTGCCGAGATGTCACTATCTAGGCCGAGGTGTTCGGACCCAAGGCTGAGGAGTGTATCATCTAGGCCGAGATGTTTTGCACTTAGTGATCCTTGTCCTTGGGCAGGTATGGCCTAGACCGAGGTGTGGCACACCCAGGCCAAGGTGTAGCACAGCTTAGTCAAGTGTCGTCCTCCCTAGCCGATGTCTTTGTTACCCTGTTGCCGAAGCTTTGACTTTAGCCGATGTCATTACTTGCCGATGTGTCTTGCCTTAGCTTGCTGTATACGCTTTGTCATAGACTTGTCTTATCAATCAGTCACCTTTTTGAGTTGAACCAACCCGGCAGTGCCACGTGTCCGAGCTGAGTGTTAAGACAAGCCAGACCTAGAAACAAATCATTTTGTCTCAAATCTTTGTCTTTAGAGAGAGAAACTCTAGAAGAGGGAGAAGGAGTTTTAGAGTGAGAGAGTAGAGTTCCGAGTTTGATCTTTGGTGTTTGAACCATTAGATTCGTGATTTGAGGTTAGAATCTTAACCTACTCTTGTTGTTCTTATTGATTATCTAGCTGCATTGCATGATCGGATCTGTTTTGCATGTCATGCATCAGTTTAAAGTTTGGTTTTAGAAAGAGAAATGGTGTTCTTGAGTTCTTGATGAAAAGCCTCGTTTTGATCCGAAAGTTTGGAACTAGAACCATGTTTTTGTGTTTGTTCTTGCATGATTTCCTTGTGTGGGTACCCAGGTCCATGTTTTCGAACTCATTGCGTGAAACCTCAGATTTTGTAAAAACAAGCTATGATTTCAGCGTACATGTTCTTGATGTTCTTGATGATCTTGTTCTTCGCATTCTTCAAAGGGAAACCCAGGTTTTCCCCGATTTCGTTTTTGAATAAGGCCATCAGGACCACACCTCGGCAAGGAGGTGTGGGACCTCAGCAAGACCTGGACGGTACCCAGTGTGTTTTCACGAGACGAGAAAACAGTGTTTAAACCCCCAGCATGCTTGCTTTGTTATTGACTTGGATCTGGTGAGAGTGCCGGGATCATTTGCATGCATGTAAAGCTTGTTTTGAGAATGTGATTTGCCATGTGATTGTAGGTCTTTGATCTTTGCTTTGAGCCTACACCCGAAGAACCAAGTGAGTGGTATTTTTAATAAAGCTATGTTATACTGTTTCGATAAAATCTTGTTTTGCTTTGTCTTGATGAAAGTATTTGTTAAGCATGAATGATTAGCTCTATTTTGATGTATCAAGTATAAGCTTAGTTTTGATGTCATCTTTGAAAAGTCCCTTGTGCTGGAGGACTCTAAACTTTCGCAGCACTAAGTATAAAAGGATACGGTCCTTTCTTGGAAAGACTATCGTGTTAAAGCGGGCTACGGGCCTAAGTAACACAAGTCCATCGTGTTAAAAAGAGCTACGGGCTTAAGTAACACAAGTCCCTTGTGCTGGAGGACTATAAACTTTCGCAGTACCTTGACTAATCGATTACGGATCGTGCAGTCCTTGTTTTGCCACTGACGGTTTACCGCGTGGATTTGTTTGTTCGGAAAGCTTTGATTGTGTTTTGCCGATGCCAGTAAGCATCCCTTGAGACTTGTAAGACTTGATAGATGAATACGGTTCATTTCTTGATTTGATAAAGTTTTGATGTGTTTTGCTCTGAAAGGATCTCGGCTAATATTCGTATGGTTTTGGCATGTTTTGTTTTGAAAGGACTCCGACTATATTCATGCAAAATCTTTATTATTTGTACCATTCACTGAGTATCTAAGCTCACCCTCTCTATATATATGTAGGTGATGAGCAGGACGGCGGCGACGCCTGGATGTGTTTTGCAAAGCTTGTTTTGGATTCTTGTCATGTCGGCTTGACTTGTTTTATGTCGGAAGATTTGTATTTACGTCGGCGAATCTTGAAGATTATGCTTCTTTGGCTTGTAATCGTTGTATTTGCACATGTCGGCTTTAGAAGCCTTTTGATCAAGATTGTAACATGTATTTTGTTATCAACCGAATGTATAACCATGTCTTGTATGTCATTGCATTTGATCTATGCACTGCTCTTATGGACCACTTGTATTTTGATTTATTGCTTCCGTATTTGTGAGCCCCATATATATTATACTCTGATTGTGTGTGATCTTTGTAAGTTGGCCTTCGGTAATCACGGGTTACTGGCCATCACGGCGCCATCCTACTAGGGGCGGGTTGGGTCGTGACACTCATGGCTGAAATGTTGAATAAGGTTTTCCATTTTTGGCTCTCTCTCGCATCTCTCCCCCATCTCTCTTTATCTCTATCTGATAGATTCTTTATGGGGTGCCAGTAGTTGCAGTATAAGAAACTTTACTTGCTTTAGGGTGGTAGGATATTAGTATCATATTTAGAAAAATGATATACATAAATGACTTTTTTATTTTTATTTTTTATTACTAGACAAAAAGTAATGGAGGTCTACCTTTGTGTCTAACGATAAAAAAAAGAAAGAAAAGAAAAGTAGTTTATGTATACCATTACTGTTTGCCAAACCTATTCATGGGTTTTGATTGGAATCAACTCCATGTTTCAGAAGAGCAGGCCAAAGCATTAATATTTCTTACTTTGCCTGCAATTAAACAAGAGCTATCATTGCAAGACACTTTTTCAATTGATAAGGGTCTGATTATCAGTAAATGTTCTATGTTTTGTGTGATCACTACAACAAACTGCACATTTGGCGACTAAAACTGGCGACCAAAACAATTTTAGTCGCTAAAAATAGTATATTGGGCGACTAAAAGTTGATTTAGTTGGCATTTATTGCATTTTTTAGCTACTACATTATTTTGGTCGCCATATAATTATTATTGGTGACCAAAAATAGTTTTAGTCGCTGTTTGTTGGCATTTTACGCTACTAAATCTTCATTTAGTCGTCGTATAATGTCATTTTCCGACAAAACAATTTAGTCGCAAAAAATGGACACATTTAGATGAATTTTTGATGACCAAAAATAATTTAGTCATTGTATATTAGACATTGCCGACGAAAGTAAACATTAGTAGCCAAAAATGTTACATTTGGCGACCAATGGTTGGTCGCTGTTAATGAGATTTGCCGACAAATAAGCATTTAGTCGCTAAATCTTCGACAATTTTTTAGAGGGAAAGTCATTAATATTGGTGCCCACTATCCCATTTACACAAAAACACATTTCGGTTCTATTATATCTCACACACCAACATAGAGAGCAGTCGATACCAAACCTCACCGCCGCTCACCACCGCCGATCATCACCATCACTGGCCACCGGCGCTTGCCACCACGACCACTGCAAATCGGCACCACGACTGATTACAGATATTTGTCTCTCGTCTCTCTCCCTTTCTGTCGATCTGGGTCTGTCTCTTTCTATCTTTTTCTCGCTGTATCTCCCTTCCCATTTCTCACGCTTTCTGTAGGGTTTTTATATGATTTTTTTTTCTTTTATTTTCTGTTGATTTCGTAAATGGTTTTTTAGGGCTTTTTCTGATTTTGTGAATGGGTTTGGTTGAAATTTCGGATTGTGGATTTTGGATTGTTGATTTTGGATTGTGGATTTTGGATTGTTGAAATTTCAATCTTCAGTGTTAGGTTTTTTAGAGTCAATTGAGAGTGAAACTGAAAGCCTACAATATGACCAAATGTGTTAGGTTCTTCAGTGTTAGATTTGTTAGGTTCTTCAGTGTTAGATTTTGGGCATTGGGGGTGGCCCCCCATCCATCCTAAAACACACTTAGATTCAAAAGTCCACTATATGACCAAATGTGCCTCTGTTTTAGGTAAATCGGTTCATTAATTATTTAATTAACTATTGATTAATCAATTGTTAATTAATCAACATGCTAGCCTCACTTCCATAACAACCAAATTATTTGTTTGTTGTTCATTGGTGACTAATTAAAAGGAGATATTGACCATGGGAAAGAAAACAACATGGTGGGTTAGTCCGCCTCCCATTTTCCTTCCAATGCATGGTATGAAGGTAGCAGAGTTCTTGGAAGTACAATGAAGTGTGTGTATATATACATATAGCTAGATAATAAGAGAAGAATTTAAATTGAAATTGTACAAACCTGGTAGTTTAGGAATAGAACTCCAACAGCCATGGCCATGAGTGGTGATATGTCTGATGAGCTTCTCATCTTCCTTAGGAGACCACTGACCTCTCTTAACTTTCTGTTTGCTACAACAATGGTGGCCCATCTCATGAGTCCTCCACTGCCCACTTGCTTAATAGCACAACTCATTTATTAGATTGTGTGTCCCTTTTATTTCCTTCCCTAATTAATCATAGGAAAATATTACCTCTTTTTCTACATACATAAAAGTCTTTCTAAATTTCTAGCTTTGTTATACGTGTGCCATAGATGAAGTGTACTTATTTTATACTATCAGCATAGTTACAAACATTGTGAGAGAGAGAGAGAGAGAGAGAGAGAGAGAGAGAGATGTCAGAAATTAACTTGGGGTGTACTCATGAGAGGACCACAGTTCTCATTGTGTGTTTTGGCAGCTTCCAACCCTTTGTCTTGGTAAAATTATTAGGTAGTGCTGAGTATCGCATAATATTATTTTTGTGATATTTTTGACGAATAAAAAATTATAAAATATATTAGATGTATCATCTCTTGTCGTTCAATTATCTAATGAATACCAATCAGTACCGTTTCACTTGTAAAATTTTCTATTATGTTATTGATGGAAAGTACCACAAAAACAATAAAATGTACTGGTCCAATTAGCTTTGTCTTTAACCATTGTTGTCAACTTGATTAACACTCTTCTCTAATCAAAAGAAGAAAAAATATCCCAAATCATAGTCTATTGACATATTATGTGCAAAATTAGACCCTTTCAACAAGCTAACATCTTCGAGCTATCTTGAAAACACATAAACATCAACTAATTAAAAAATATTATATATTTTTCACAACTTTAGACCCAAATATCCAAGCAGCAAATAGCCAATGGTCATCTACTACACTATACTCACATGAACTTGTACTTTGTCTAAAGAGTATTGAATACACTACAACTAGTGGGTAATGCTTAAAAGAGTCTTGAATACACTATTATTTGTGAATAATGCATAAAAATAGTATTGAATACACTAATATTTGGAGGTGTTAGTTTCACATATGGAAAAGAGCATCTGGTGATTGCATCTTCAATGGGACTCACACTAATTTTTTTTTTTTTTTTGGTCTTTGTTCTTTGTGATTTGTGCATAACAACCAAATTAATGTATAAAGCAATTACTTTATTTTTGTCAATGTTTCAAAACTTTAAAATTTCATTACTTTTGTTTTACATATCTGATTTTCATAAAATTTATGTTTACAAAATGTATTTGCTGAGATCTGCAATCCATATTGAATATCAAATTTAATTTCCCTTTCTGAGGGTTACAATGATATCTCTCCCTGTAAGATGACTTCACATAGAATTGTTCATGTATGTGACATTTGTGTATGAATAAATGCCAAGTTACTAGTCAAATCATCCAACTATATGCAATCGACAAGTAGGCAAAACATCTCGATTGGTTATTACTATTTTGTTTACTTCAAAAAGCAATGATAATCGAACCCCTAAACTTACTTAAGCTCTCTTCCATTATAGAGTATTTTTCCATATGCTGTCCATTCCCATGTTCATCTTTGCTTGATGTGTATGGTTCGAATAATGGACAAGAGTTAGATGATGATAAAAGATAGGCTGAAAAGTAAAGAGTATCTAGAAGGTGTTTAGTCATTTATTGAGTTTGCTACGAAGAATTTAGGGTTGCAGGATGAAATCCGTTATCCTTGTGTTGATTGCTTGAATGGCGCAAAATTTAGTCGACAAGTTGTACGGTTGCACTTGATTCGAAGAGGAATCGCATGTTCTTATCGAACTTGCGTGCACCATAGGGAACATGTTCCCATGTCTTGTGATCATCTTACTATGCGAAACGATGATACTGAAAGCAACGGAGCTGGAATGACAGCCAATCACGAAAATGTGGGTGAACTTCCTACCATGTTAGAAGAGATTTACATGAGTGGTCTTATGGATGATCATATCAACGAAGAACGTACTAGTTCGGAGAGGCACAATTTGTTGAAGTTCATGAGCCATGTCTACAATGGAAAGTCCAGGCATATAGGACTGAGACATAGCTGTGTTAGGCAGTTAATCACAAAAGGTGTGATTACCATTAGTTATGTAAAGTCAAGTGAAAACTTGGCTGACCCCTTAACAAAGGGACTTGCAAGGGATTTGGTGTGGAAAACATCAAAGGGGATGGGTCTTAAGCCCACTTAACATAATCACTCTTGGTGGAAACTTGACTCAACGCTTGAAAAAACATCAAGTCTTGAGTTCAATGAGCCCAAGTACACCATATGTCGTGATTGCAAGCATATAGTTTTATTTCATTTGTCCTTCCAAGGTTGAAGTGCTTGGTACCTATAATGTGAAAAGAAGAGGATGAGTTAGCAAACTCTTAATAAGCTTACAACTGAGTTGTTAGAGTACCGTAAATTACAGGGGTACTCTTAGTAAGCTTACCTATGTGAGTGTAGGAGGTGGTGCCGCTTCCTATGAGTCCAAAGGATTGACTCTAAAGCGCTCATGAAACAGGATATAGACACACAGCCAATCCACGTGTCGGTTTGTTTGAATACTTGAGGTAACCTGTATTGTGCGTGAGACATGTATTGTGCGCTAGTTCAAAGACAAGTCTACTATGCCATCTTGACTAACTTTGAGATGTCTTCATTAAGTGAATGATTCAAATCGTAAGATATCTTCACCTATGCATAAGGCTGCCAAGTGAACCAAGAGTTATCATCTGGTATTTTGAAAATGGTGAGGGAATGTTGGGGATTTTCAAAATGGTTTTTAAAATGTATAGTTTAATTTTTGGGTGTTTTCAAAACCTTCCTTGTTTTTCTTTGGAAAGCTTGAAATAAGCTTGGGAACTTTGTCCCACATCGGAAAGAGAGGAAAACATGGAGCACTTAATAAAGTGCTACATGGAATATTCCTTTGAATATGGAATTGTGAGGTGAAAGCTAGTGTGCATGCACACACACCGCAAGGATGGTGTTTCGCACCATCTGCACACGCACACGCACACGCACACACACACGAGCGCGCGTATGGCGTGGCCTGTGTGGCGTTTGATGGTGCACTTTGCACTTAGCACGGCGCCATGAGGGCGGTTTCCTGTTTGTATCAGACAGGTTGGAGCGATGACGTGGATCCAACATGGCATGGGTGATGTGGAATACAATAAGCTCGACGTGGCAGTGACATGTCGTCCGTTGGTGATGAGTCAACCAACTGATGAAACGGTTGTGTGTTCGATCTAGAGCGGGTTGATCATAGTAGTTGATCGAAGATGCACGCGATCGTACGGATGAGATGGCACCCGATCGTGATCAGGTGTGATTAATCAAGGCGTCTATTCGGTGTGAGAATGATCTGTATCGTAGATCGTCGATCTAACTGTCAGATCTGATCGGATGCGATCAAGGGTCATGACCATTCGATCAGGTGCATCAAGGCCTATAAATAGGCTACGAAATCAGCCATTTCATTCCATCCAAAATATTCAGAAGCATTCCTGGAATTCTCTCTCTCTCCCTCTCTCCCTCTTGATTTTGAGTTTTCGATCAAGAGTTTCTTAAGCAAATTTCTGCTTTTCTTACTGGTAATCAAGTTCTGCAGATTTGATTATCAGTGTCTTGGTTTTCTTGATTATATCAAGAATATTCTGATCTACTGTCGTCAGTGCAGACACCGATAGATTTGATCTTTAGATCAAGCTTCATTATATCCTGGAGGAAAATTTGTTGTAACCCCCTGCATACCTTTTGGTGGGTGCAAATATTGTCTTTAGGAAAGCAACTTAGTATTGTGACTTGAAGCACCAAATTTCTGTCCTACATAGACAAGATCATCGCCAAGTTTTGAAGACCCGAAGACCACCAATTGAAGAGTTCAAGACAATTTGTTCCAACAGTTGTGTGTTTGACAAGTGTGTGTCGAATGAAGCGGCATAAAAGGGCCAATGAGGGTTTGGGACCACATAAAAATAGAGTACAATGTGTTGGTGTGAGGTTGGGTCTGTAAGGATATGGTGATTGTATTTATTTATTTATTTTTTTAACTAGAGGGCTTGTTGTGGAGGTACAAATCGGGTTCTGTTTGGTGTGTATGGGTTAACAGACTGTGACATGTGGAACCCACCAAATCCACACTTTGAATACAAAAGCCCTTAGTACGCTTTACTATTGTGTGTCACTCCAATATGTGTCGCGTGACACAAGTCAAGTAACTCTCTACATCTTACACCCCGTGTGTCCCACGCGCCTACACCTCATTCACTCACATACAGCTGTAATGCATACACTAATAAGTGCGTTGATGGCAAATATGTCCTTTCACAAATGATAGGACCAAACGGAACATTAGAATACAAATTGGACTAACTGGATCATAAGATCAACTTTTGGGATTTATTGGTAAATCTCCAAAAAAAAAAAAAACACAAATTTCATCTCATAATAAAGTAATTATATATATATATATATTTTTAAAAATTATAGATTAAAAAGAACGTAAAAACACAATTGTTAATTTTTGTAATTTTAAAAATATTTAAAAATAGTACTGTTGGCTAACAAAGTAACTATAGATTAAAAAAAAAAATGCTAATTTTTGTAATTTTAAAAATATTTAAAAATAATACTATTGGCTAACAAAGTAATTATAGATTTTAAAAAAAAAAAAATTTGAATTATAAGTTCCAAAAATCTCTCCCCTAATATTTATCTCTTTCTTAAATCTCATAATCCATCTATATATGCTATATATTATACCAAAGTGACTTTTCATCTTAGAGGCCCTAAGTGTTTCAAAACCTTAAATCTAATTTTTTGAATTTTTGATTTTTATAAAAAAAAATTAAAACATCTATTGGCTATTCCATAGACATAAATATTAACATTTAAAATTATTTAATGCAAATATATTGCCAATAAAAAGAAAAAAAGAAAGAAAAAAGCCCACAATTCTCAACCTCCCTTTTCCTCTCAAAATAAATCAAGCATTTATTTAAAACGAATATAAATCTCATACAATCTTCTCTCTCCTAAAATAAATTTAATGAAAAGGAAACTTTCTCACCTTCCATAAAATGTATATTATTAATATCTCTTACAACTGGTCTGATCTATGTAAACATAAAATTAAGAATAAAAGTATCTCCATCATAATAGTCAAATTTTTAGTTAAATTTTAATTAAAAGTCTATTTTTCTATTTTAGCTAACCATCTTTTCAAATATATTCTCTATTCTTTATTTCATTTATTGAGTCATATTTTCCTAGTTACATGTAGCTAGTGGTTTGATATTTAACTAAAATAGCTAGTCAATAACTGAGTTTGATGAAGTGCATTTCAATAATTTTTTATTATAAAATAACCAAAAAAATAAAAATTAAAATTACTCTAATGAGCATGATAATGATGCTCTAACATAATATAAAAATTGAACCTTATATCTAGATTCTCTCTCTATTCCATAATTAGATAGAATTTTATTTCCAAATAAATTTAAGCATATCTATACTCTAAATACATTTTTCTTTTAAAATCTCATAATTTATTATTTTTTATAATGATTCCATGATTTATGATTTAGAAAAGGAAAGATGAAAAAAATTATTCTTGTGCACTCTTTCTCACACCATGTGGGTCCCACACCCATGTGAGACATTTGGTAAAACATTTGGGATCCCTAGCATTACTTTTTTCTAAGCCATTCATGTCTTCCTCGCTCTATAAATATTACTGTTGGCTTTTTTGGCTTTCGAAGGTTAAAATTGTAATTAGAGCGTGCCAGTAAAGATCAATAAGTTCTTACAGAAATAATAAATGCCAACCAATTAATTAGACAATTGCTTCGAAGTTCTTTTAGCCTCAATGAAGAGGACTTTTACTGGTGGCTTATTTTAGGAGAAAATTCAGAAGAACTAATCACAAAAGTAAAAGGAGGGAAATAACAGTGTCAGAAAATAAACTTCATTAAGTAAACCAATGTTCGCAAATGTACTTCCACATTTCCAAAGCCTTGAAAGGGATTACAACATGAACAGACAAACCTGGAACTACTCCTAAGAAACTGAAATGCAGTGTGGGAAAGTAAAGGACTGGAATGTAAAGAATTGGAAAAATGTAAAGTAAAATAGACTGATTTCTGGATCTGGTCTCGGGTCTTGTAAATGTAGCCATCAATGGCTATTTATAGGAAAAAACTTCCAGCAATAACTATCCAATAACCATTGAAAACTACCCACTTTTCCACCTTCATTGCCACAATGCCACATATCCCTCAATATCTTCCACTAAGCCACTTTATCTATCATATTTTTCACATGTGTTTTAACTTTTTCCATTTTGTCTTCCATGTTCCACCATACAAGACCACTAACTTTCTCTTAACTCCTGATTGATCAAGAAAGTGCCACGTGTCCTGTAATAATAATAATAATAATAATAATAATAATAATGATAATAATATTACTATTTATGGTGTCAACATTGCCCCCCACGGCTCTTTAAAAATGATGTTTATTTGAATTTTTGAAGAGCTGAACTAAGCACAGAACTGATATGAGTAATAAAGTGTTTTGAATACCACAACAGCACTAACGAAGTGCTTCAAGGGACACTACACTAAAGGCATATGCTTTGAATTCAATATGAGTGCTTTAAAGTGATCAATTCGAATCAAGAAGCACCAATTTGATTTGGACACAATACATACCAATCATGTTTGGTATCAGTCATGAGTAGAAGCTTTGTATTTTCATAAGTGGCAAGTTCAAGATTTCAACATGAGACACCAATTTGTAATTAATGAATGCATGCACTCACTGTGTATACTGTCCAAAAATCACGGCTAATACTTCAATGACATGGCAACACTACTATGTTCATTATAAAAAACCTCTCCAAAACCCTATTGGATTCCTTCAAAGCTTCTCTGGCACCCTTCGAAGCTTACTAGAAGGTTCATTATAAAGAAGGACATATTAAAGCCTCCTTGGAGGTACTTCGAAGCTAATTCAGATGCTTAGAAGCCACTCTAAAATGATTCGAAGTTTACCTTCATGTAAAAGTAGCAAATGTGTCACTTGACAATAGCCATTATCATGGAAAAAAATTATGAGACGTCTCGAATTCTTGAAGAGTTGTAATTTAAAGGATGAAAGCCATCCTCTAAAGTTACTACTAGAGGGCCAAAATCATCCTTCAAAGGCTGAAGGTGTCGACAAAGGACTAATTACATCTTTAGAAATACTCGGCAAAGCTTTGAAGGTTCACAACCACCATTATTATTTATTTGTTTATTTATTTATTTTGAAGCTGTTGTTGATCCAAGATGGAGTGCTACGAAGCTAAAAAATTATGGCAAAAAGGGCTTTCGAAGCACACATGTTGACCAACAACAAAGCCAAAATGATAGTTGTTTGTTATATCCACTTTGAAGACAATCTGGAGTATAAAAACGTCATGTATAATACATAGAAAAGACCAGCTTTTGGTCAAGAATGATGGGTTTCACATTGCATGGTAGAAAACAACAAACATGTGAACTCATGGTGTTTTCTACAGAGCTTCTTTTTCCTTGGCCAACTGTAAATTTGTATTGACCACTATTTCACATATAACCATGAAAATAGCCAAGACCATTATTATTGGTCATTTCCATGCTTCCCATTGTGAAAATGTAGGAAAAAACTCAACAAATATATTTTCTAGACTTCAATATTTTGTTAACCATTTCATCAAAATTAAATTTTTATGTGAACCACAAATCCAAAATGGATTTTGAACAATGAAAATAGTGGTGTATGGTGACTTTGGAAATTCAAATATTTTGAGATTTTTCACATTTTCAAAAATTTTAAATCCACTAATCGTAGGTTGCTCATCATTTTTAACCAAACTTAGTATAAAAACATGCTCCCTAACAACCTTTTCATGACTTGGCTCTCTACAAATGAACGTATGAACCGCCCAAGCCATATATGGAACATCATTCTTAGCCATGTTTGACTCAAGAAGATGCTCTTTCGTTATGTTAATTTCATAATTTGGCTCTTTAAAAACGGGCTCTTGAATTCCCCGAGCCATTGATGAAGTTATTTTTTCACTAATTTCAGTGATAAAAAACTTGAAAACATTTTGTAAAATCCCACAAAATTCAGTCATTAAAGACTTGACAAGAAAGGTTGATAACTCATGTCTCTATTGGCAAATTTCTATATCAAGTTGATGAATTACTTCAATTAAATGGTGTATTTTTTCTTCTACCAAATAATATGATAATGAAGTAACAACTTGAAAATTTTCCTCATCAAGAAAATAGATCTCTTCTTGAAGATCCAATTTTTTTTCCTTTTTTTTTTCACGCCCATATATTTCATAAAGATAAATTTGAATGGCAAAATCCAATTCTTTTGTCATTTCTTCTTCTATGCCTTTTTCAAGGCGCTTCTTCTTCCATGCCTTTTTCAAGGCGGTCATTTCCTCCTTGTCGCCTACGTCTAGCCATTATAACGGGGTCCCACTGGGTGTACCAAAAATACATGTTGGTTTTTTTGGCTTTCGAAGGTTAAAAATTAATTAGAGCGTGCCGGTAAGGATAAATAAATCCTTACAGAAAGGATCAATAAATCCTTCCAGAAATAATAAATGCCAACCAATTAATCAGATAATTGCTTCGAAGTTCTTTTAGCCTCAATGAAAAGGACTTTTACTGGTGGCTTATTTTAGGAGGAAAATTCAAAAGAACTAATCACAAATGTGAAAGAAGGAGTGATAGAATAGTGTTAGAAAATAAATTTCATTAAGTAAACCAATGTTTACAAATGTGCCTTCACATTTCCAAAGCCTCAAAAGGGATTACAGCATGAACAGACTAACTCGGAACTACTCCTAAGAAACTGAAATGCAGTGCGGGAAAGTAAAGGACTGAAATGTAAAAAACTGGAAAAATGTCAAGTAAAATAGACTGATTTCTGGATCTGATATTATGTCTTGTAAATGTAGCCATCAATGGCTATTTATAGGAAAAAAACTTCTAGCAATAACCACCCAATAACCATCTAACCTTTATTGCCACAATGCCACATATCCCTCCATGTCATCCTTTAAGTCACTTTGTCTATCATATTCTTCACATGTGCTTTAACTTCTTCCACATTGTCTTCCATGTTCCACCATGCAAGACCACTAACTTGTAACTTCTCTTAACTCCTGATTAATAAAAAAAGTGCTACGTGTTTTGCAATAATAATAATATTAATATTTATCGTGTCAACAATTACATTCATGGAACGATGAAACTCATTTTTGTTTCTAGTTTTCAGAATTTACTTTTCAAAAAATTCTACTTGTTAGTTTTTCATATATATTTTTTTTGTTTTCACTGGATTTTTTAAAATATTTTAAGCAATTTTTTTTAATTTGTAAACACACCTAACATAAATATACTTAGAAAGTATAATATTTGTGAAAATAAATCTTTAAAAAATTCACTAAATACCAAAAGTACAAAAAAGTAAATAAATAAATAAATAAAAATTCAGTACATTTTTCATATTTTTGTGTATTTATTAATTTTTTAAAATATTTTTTCACAAATAATTTACTATTTAGATACATCTAAGTAAGGTATGTGACGCCCCAAAATTCGGGACCATCAAAATATATATTAACGAAAAATTATAGAGTTTTTCTATGGTTACAAGACTCGATATATATATATACATCAGAGTCAAATGTGAAATGGACAGCGTTGCCTAAAATTTTACAATTTTATAAAAAAATAAAATTTGCAAAGCAAAATGAAAAAAATCCGACGTCGATCCATGCCTGACGTTGTGTCTCTAACTTTTCCCCGGCACCTTGCTCGTCGGCGATTGCTTCCGAAATCTAGCATGAAATGCCGGCAGGACAAATAGTCACAAGCAATGACACTCAGTAAAAACACACACACACCCTAACTTTCCACAACTCCGACTAATAAAACAATATGGCAGTAACAAATAAAGATATACACGATTACAAGGTAGTGCAGCAAAACGTACAATAATATGTAGAAGAAACATTAAATACGCAAAGGCAATTAATATCAATTTTTCTAAGCGAAAACAATTGATGACAATTATGAGTGTTAGCTGACAATGAATTACATAATTCTAGGCAACTCTTCGTAGAGCGCCGTACCTACTCAACCACAATCACTAAGCAATGGCCATGGGCAATTCTGATGATGCTCAAGGCAAAGTATATCCAGAGTGTGAAAAGTTCTCCATCTTGTCCTTCATAATTAAGATGCTTCACGTCAAAGTGTACAATAAATGGAGCAACAAATCTTTCGATATGGTTATGCAAGTTTTCAAAGACATTCTACCAAAGTGTGATGAAGCTGTTCCATGGACCCTTTATGAAGCGAAAAAGTTCTCACGTGAATTGGGTTTGGGATATTAGGCCACTCATGCATGCAAGAATGATTGTACTTTATTTTGGAAGGACAACGCCACATTGGAGAATTGCCCTACATGTACGGAGTCTAGATACAAGTTGAACGACAAGACGGGAAAAAAAATTCCATATAAAATATTGAGGTACTTTCCTTTGACACTGAGGTTGAATAGATTGTACATGTCGAAAACAACAACTGCATATATGAGATTGCACAAAGATAAACGTGTGGATGATGGAGTATTACGACATCTAGCTGATGGTGAGGCATGGAAGGACTTTGATAGGCTGCATCCTACGTTCTTTGAGGATCCTCGGAATGTAAGGCTAGGGCTTGCCACGGATGGTTTCAATCCATTTGGAAATTTGAGTACATCGTACAACATGTGGCTTGTAATCTTAATGCCTTACAATCTACCCCCATGGAAGTGTATGAAAGATCCATTTGTCATGATGTCATTGTTTATTCCCAAACGGTCTGCACCTGGAAGAGACATCGATGTTTACTTGCAACAATTAGTAGAGTTAACTAATCTGTGGGAGCATGGTGTGCAAACATATGATGCCTCAAATGGCCAAATATTTACAATGCATGTAGCAGTCATGTGGACCATCAATGAGTTCCCTACATATGGTTCCTTGTCTGGTTGGAGTACAAAAGGTTACTTGGCCTGCCTTAATTGTAACATGGATGCATCATCTCAGAGTTTGCTAAGTAAGATAGGGTATATAGGTGCTCGGCGGTACTTATCTGAGAACCATAATTTGCGAAAAAGTAAGCTATTCAACAGTGAAATTGAGAATCGGTCCAAACCTGTGGAGTTATCGGGAGAACAAATACTGGAGCAAATTAATTTGGGGACGTACATGCCATATGGAAAGCATCCAACCAACCAAAAAAGACAAAGGAATGAAAATCCAACTCTGAACTAGACAAAAAGAAGCATTTTGTTTGACCTACCTTATTAGAAAACACTTAAGCTTCGACATAACCTTGATGTCATGTACATAGAGAAGAATATATGTGACAATTTGCTTGGGACACTATTGAGCATAGATGGTAAGAATAAGGACACGGACAAAGCACGTTTGGATCTGGAGGACATGCGAATACAAAAGGAGTTACACTTGATAAGGCATGTGAATGGCTCTTTCGAGAAGCCTTCGACATTGTACACATTGTCCGCAGCAGAGAGACAAGGGTTTTCTGATTTCTTGAACTCGATTAAGTATCTTGATGGCTATGTGGCAAATATATCCAATTGTGTCACCGTGAATGGTGGTAAGTTAGTTGGCCTCAAGAGTCATGACTGCCATGTCCTTCTACAACGACTTCTTCCCATTGGGATGCGAGGATACCTTCCTACCGAGATTGGGACTACATTGTTTGAGTTGGGAACTTTTTTCAAACAGTTGTGCTCAAAGACATTGAGGGTGACTGATTTGGAGAAGCTGCAAGAACAAATCATACTTATACTTTGTAAGCTTGATAAGATTTTTCCTCCTGTTTTTTTTTTTTTTGATGTCATGGTCCACTTGGCAATTCATTTGCCTTACGAGGCTATGCTTGGAGGGCCTGTGCAATATCGATGGATGTATCCTATTGAGAAGTATAACTACGAGTCAGAACTTTTTTCATTTAAATATAGTTCAATATGACCATACTGACGAACAGGCTGATGTTTACATGTAGGATGCTTGGACTTTTGAAAGGATTTGTGGGCAATAAAGCTTAGCCAGAAGGTTCCATTGCGGAGGGCTACATATTGAAAGAGTGTACGACATTTTGTTCAATGTATTTGGATGGAATTGAAACGGTGTTTAACTAGGAAGAAAGGAACTATGATCGGGGTGACAATGGCCCGGGGTTGGCGATTTTCACTCAAAATGTTCATCCTTTTGGTCAACTCCCAAGGGCAATTGATGTGTCCGTAGTTGACCGTGAATTGGCTCATTGGTTTGTCCTACACAATAGTTGGGAAGTGGACGAATATCTAGAGTATGATTCCTCATAAAATATGCACCATACATTTTCTACATGTTTTTTATTTTTTATTTTTTAAAGCCTTCATTATTCCAATTACTTATGAATTACATTGTACTAACTAGGGAACACAAGCTCTTGTTGCAAGAAAAACATGGAAGTTCATGCAACATTACAACGAGACAATGCAAAGAATTTCCTAAATGGTTCAAAGATCGCGTAATCTAAAATTCGTTAGTGTATAGTTTGCAGATAACGTTAAATTATTCTAAGTTGGAATTAACATGACATACTTTGTTGTGTAGATGAACCAATTGTGAAATCAAAAGTCACCTGAAGCAACTGATAAGATGTGGTCATTAGCCAATGGACCTAATGCCTTAGTGAACACATATTCGGGATGCATTTCTAATGGCGTCCGATTCCATACTATCGACCGTGATAACCGTCGTAAATGTCAAAACAGTGGGTTTGTAGTGGCAGGTGACCACCAAGGCCAATTGATAAAGTTCTACGGCTACCTTTGTAAAGTGTGGGAACTGACATATTTGTTTGGACATCGAGTTCTTTTGTTCCAATGTGAATGGTATAACACCAGTAGTAGTCGAACTTTGCGTGTTGAACCACATGTGACAATTGTTGATGTAAGAAGTCAATGGTATAAAGATGACTCGTTTGTGTTCCCAAGCCAAGTTCAATAAGTTTTCTATGTTCATGATACGGGGTGAATTGGCGAGTCGTAGAAAAGTTCCAACATCGACGAATTTGGGATGTGCCAGAGATGGATGTGCCAGAATTTGATGAAGTGTTATAAGAAGATGAAACCACTACTGTTGTACTAACTGAGCCTATTGATGATGATGTTGTTTTGCGTCGCGATGACATTGAACCTGAAATTATTTCAATGGAAGTTTTTCAGTCCAGTAAGCGTGTACAACCCAAGGGTGTTATGGATGATGCTTTCATCTATGATGACGATGATGAACTAACAATCGCGGGTGATGACGAAGAAGAAGATGACATAGAAAGTGATTTTGATACAGGTACGGACATAGAGTTTTAATGTACGAGTTCAAAATTACTTTATGTGTTCTCTAAGTAGATTGATGATGAACTTTGTTTCTTTGTCCGGCTTGTTTTGTTGATGTAATGGGGGCAATTAAGAATACGGTTTTTGTTCCTCTTGTATTACGTTGTCAGATGTTATGTACAATTCCTTAATTTTGTGCAATGTTCAACCTCTTAAATTGATGAACCTGTTAATTTGAATTTCATGCCTAATCTTGGTTATTTAGTAAATTAGCTTTAAATGTTTCACAGCACAATTATGTCTTGTTTCTTCTTCTTCTTCTTCTTCTTCTTCTTCTTCTTCTTCTTCTTCTTCTTCTTTTTCAGACCCCAATTTCTTAATACCCTTGTAATTAATTTCCTCTAGGATTTATATCTTCGGACTAAGCTTACAAACTTTGGCCGAAGTTAGACTATCAAATTCATACTTAATTCAGATTTTCCTTTTGGTCATTGTTAAAAATAAAACAGCTTAGTGATCCTTACATATGAAATTCCTTTTGGTAATGTTCATAGTGCGCCAACTGTATGTTGGAAAATTCTTCTCTTTTTTTTTTTTTTTTTTTTTTAAAACCCTTTCCAGAACATTGCTTGATCCTCATGTCTGATGTTTTTTGATGTTTTTGGTCTATGTATAGAAAGCACATTTGACAGCAAGTTGCCAACAAGACTTTAGTTACAAGAAAGATATTCTTATGCTTGCATGATACCCCTCCACCTCAATCTTTCTTTTCTTTTAGTAACCATTCTATATGGCGTAAAATCTATTCCATTGATTCTTTTCCTTGTTCCTTAATAATGACTTCTTTTTTTGGGTGTCGCTGCAAGATTTTTATGACTATTTGTGCTAATCTGACTATTTGTGACTAATCTATGCTAATCAGTGCTAATCTGTGCTAATCGTTGCAAGATTTTCTTTTAATAACCATTCTATGTGACTATTTGTGCTAATCTGCCTCATATGTTGGAACATATCAAGGCATGAGATTTCAAGTATGCTTTCTCAAACTTACTTTCGAAATTTAGAATTCTAGAAATTATACACCTGTTGATGTGCAGTAAATCACACCTTGAGGAATGATAGCTACATTTTGCCATATCTCATTTACGGGTCAATTGTTTGAATCCCAAGGGCTATAATTGCAGTAGTTAAAAGTATAAGATTTTGATTTCATTCCCTTTTCTTTTCTACAGAGGCTCTACTAAACATTATCCTTTTTCCTTTCAACAGAGGCATATGAATTTCATACCTAATTTGGTCTTCAATTTTTGTTGTGTGATTTTTTTTTTTTTTTTTTTTAAACTTGAAGTTAGGTATTTCTTTTTGAATAATTCTATACATACTAACAATCTTACTAAAAAGTTTACTACAAATACAAGAGTCCAAATGTGATTGGTTGTCAAAAAAATAATGACATTTAAACATCCAATGATGTTTGGACATTTATGTTTTTAGTAAGATTGTTCGTAAGAATTCAAGTACGTGTAACATTACTCTAATATATTCACAACTTTACATGTCATCGATTTTCATTACTAGTGTTATATTTTGTTATTTTAGAAGCTATACTTCTGGAATATACCCTTGGAAATAATGCAAGTTGATTTCAATCTTTTTATCTAGTAGATGAAAACTGATTTTGCTTCTCAAAATTTAATAAAAATGCGACATATCGGATTTTGTAGTTCTTTCCATTTGTGCAATGTTCAACCTTTTCCTTCATTCTGTGACAAGTGAATAGAATAATTTTTTTCGTATTGTGTTATATGTTAATATCGTCAAAGGAATGTGAGGTTTATGTAAATGTATGTAAAAGATGTATGTGAGGTTTATGCAAATGTATGTAAATGATGTATGTGGCATTTACTATTCATGTATGTTTGTTACTTAATGCAGGTACCATGGTTCCTAGAATCAAGATAGGGCGGCGTAAGAGAGCAACAAGTGGCAACGTATTATCAGCCTCTGAAGCATGTCCACAGGAGATTGGCACCCCGCTGACTTTATCTGATGAGACGCAGTCACCAGATGATACACAAATAGTGGTTAAGGAGATGTAGCCAGGTGGCATGGGTAAGAGCATTGAACTTAATTGTTTATGGCTTTTTTGTTTTTTGTTTTTTTTGGGTGCATAACTCATAAAGTAAGACAATGAAAACCCCATAAAGACAAAGAAAAATAAAGAAAAAAAAAAAAAAACAAACAAACATTACTTTACACATAACAAGGAAACTTACACAACAAAGAAAAACAAAACAGGCAGTTGCCCCAGCTGCATTGATAGCAGCCAAATCCAAGTTGTAGCAAAATTTACCAACAATTTGCACAGCCAAATAGTAGCAGGCAGCAACAGTAGGCAGTAACAAAAGTAACAGGATCCACAACCAGCACCAATTTTTTTTCACTTTCATTAGCAATGTTTGTAATTTGTGACTTGCTTCCCTTTTTGTACCAGGGTGAACAAAGTCAACTCGTGTACGAGGACCTACATTAGGCAAAGGAGTGCAGAAAAAAATAGCTAGGAAAAAAGGAGAGAAATTACATGCCTATGTCAATCGGGTGTTGAACGTAATCATAGAAGGGAATGCCACCCCAGCAATGAATGAGTTGTGATTGCAAATTAGACGGTTGTGCCCTTTTCAGAGCGTGAAGTCATGGAGAAAAATCGATCAAAGTACCAAAGATGCGGTCCTCCAAGCAGTGCTAGTATGAGATTCATCTTGCGATAATGTCTTTATTGTGTTATTTGTAATTGCTTAAATTAATTGATGTACTAATTCTCTTATTATGTCTGTAGGACAAGTTTGTTATCGGCGATGATTTTGATAATGATGAACAAGCTCAACAGATCCTCGATAGAAAGGCATATTTGCTATACAAGGATTGGAGGAACAATCTAAAGCAAGAGTTCCTCGAACTTGAGGAAAAGGGTGTTGATGACCCCTATAGTCATCCGCCTAGTGGAGTGAGCTTGGAGGACTGGAAATATCTGATTGATGTGGCTTGGAAAGATGAATCTCACTTGGTAACAAAATAATTAGAAACTCCATTCTTGAAATTAATTTATTTATTTATTTATTTTAGAAATGCTCTAAAGCTGGTAAAGCAAATAGGGGTATGCTCCCCTATAATCATATAAGTGGATTGCGATAATTTCCTATAGCAATATCGCATATGGTGAGAAGTTGTTAATTTAGTAATGTTATGGATGATTGATTCTTCTTGATTTTGAATATTACTTTATCCGATTCGTTAATGGAATTTTTTCAAACCTAACAGGCAAATAAAGATGGAGGTATATATTTTCCTGAATTTTATAAGAAATCACACAAGTCCAAGAAGACGGGAGACTGGATTAACCCCAAATCTGGTGAGCTACATGTGAGTATTGAATGTTGAAACCAATTGTGTTGCATATCAATTAGTAAAGTTGTTTTAAATTCCTTCTGGAAAATACTTTATTATTTTTTTGCCATGACAGGATGATATGGTGAATCTACAAGTGGTAGCCACTGATGCGGGGTTGCCATTGACCTACGAAGAACTATCAAGGCAAGTGCTTCGGGCAAAAAAAAAATTACTTACGTGGATTTGGGATAGGCCCACAACCCTCTTCCATAGCTTCTAGTTCGGCACGAGCACGTGATAAACATATGGAGTCAATGAGAGCAGAACTAGAGGTTCTTCATGAGGAGCGTCAAAGAGATCACGAGGAGTTGCTGAAGGAGAAATAGGAGCACCAAAGAGATCATGAGGAGCTATTGAAGGAGAAAGAGGAGCGCCAAAGAGATCACGAGGAGTTGCTGAAGGAGAAAGAGGAGCGCCAAAGAGATCGGGAGGAAATTATGAGGAAAAGAGAGGAGCAAATGAAATAAGTCGAACAAGAAAAAAAAGCACGGGAGGCACAAATACAACTCAATCATCTGAACGACGTGGTGTCACGGCTCACAACCCTTTTGCAGGGTTCAGATGTTCATCCTACTATTCAGTAAGAAGAATTTTATTGATAAGCTACAGCAAGTTCTACAAAAATATGGATCATATTGGCATAGAATTGTTTTCTAAAGTTGCTATGCAAACCTATTAGAACGTTGATAATGGGGATTGTGCTAATTTTTTTTTTCCTGTGCTTCGAATAGGTTTTGAGGCATAATGTGAGTAGACTTTGCAGCAGACGACTTGGTGTTTTGATACATTACGCAAAGGACCGTAATCTGATTTCCATAAGGTAACCACATGATTTCAATGAACTATTAAGTTTCCCAAAATTGGGTACGATGAGCCTATGAATATGAGGCAGTTACTAAATTACGAGCCCCATCCAATTGAATGTCATTTGAGATTTAAGACTAATTGAATAAACCAAGTGAACTTAGAATGAATTTACAATTACTACAATATACCTAGTACAACTGGACTAATCTAATGTGCATGCAAGCCATTATTGGTTCATAGTGAAGTTACAATTACTGCAATGTACCTCAGCCACCAAAAGGGTCTCATCAACCCCCGAACCAAAAAGGTCTCACCAAAATGCCATAAACTTAGCCGAAAAAGACCTTTGAGGGCCGAAAATTCAAAGCAACCCCCGAACCACTGTATGGATGGCATAGGTAGCTTCCTCGTGTCAAATCGGACCTGTGGGGATAGACGGGATGAAAATAGCACGCGTACATTGGGAGTTGGCGTGAAAAACACCATAAACTTAGCTGAAAAAGGCCTTTGAGGGCCGAAAATTCAAATCAGCCCCCGAACCACTCTATGGATGGCACAGATAGCTTCCTTATATCAAATAGGATCTGTGGGGATAGCCGGGATATAAATACCACGCGTAGGTTTGGAGTTGGCATAAAAAACGCCATAAACATAGCTGAAAAAGGAGTTTGAGGGCCGAAAATTGAAAACAACCCCCGAAGCACTCTACGGATGCCATGGATAGCTTCCTCGTGTCAAATAGGACCTATGGGAATAGACGGGATGTAATTAGCATGTGTACGTTGGGAGTTGGCGTGAAAAACGCCATAAACTTAGCCGAAAAAGGTCTTTAAGGGCCGAAAATTCAAATCAGCCCCCGAACTACTTTATGGATGGAATGGGTAGTTTCCTCATGTCAAATAGGACCTGTGGGGATAGACGGGATGAAAACAGCACGCGTACATTGGGAGTTGGCGTGAAAAATGCCATACACTTAGCCGAAAAAGGCCTTTCAAGGCCGGAAATTGAAAGCAGCCGCCGAACCACTCTATGGATGCCACGGGTAGCTTCCTCATGTCAAATAGAACCTGTGGGGACATAAGGAATGAAAATAGCACGCGTGCGTTGGGAGTTGGCGTGAAAAACGCCATAAACTTAGTCGAAAAAGGCCTTTCGGGCCGGAAATTGGAAGCAGCCTCCGAACCACCCTACGGATGCCACGGGTAGCTTCCTCATGTCAAATAGGACCTGTGGGGTCAGACGGGACGTAATTAGCATGCGTACGTTGGGAGTTGGCGTGAAAAACGCCATAAACTTAGCCGAAAAAGGCCTTTGAGAGCCGAAAATTCAAATAAGCCCCCGAACCACTCTATGGATGGCACGAGTAGCTTCCTCATGTCAAATAGGACCTATGGGCAGAAACGAGATGTAATTAGCACGTGTATGTTGGGAGTTGGCGTGAAAAATGCCATAAACTTAGCCGAAAAAGGCCTTTCTGGGTCGGAAATTGAAAGCAGCCCCCAAACCACTCTATGGATGGCACGGGTAGCTTTCTTGAGTCAAATAGGACATGTGGGAATAGACGGGATGAAAATAGCACGCGTACGTTGGGAGTTGGCGTGAAAAACGCCATAAACTTAGCTGAAAAAGGCCTTTCGGGGCCGGAAAGTGGAAGTAGCCCCCAAACCACCCTACAGATGCCACGGGTAGCTTCCTCATGTCAAATAGGACCTATGGGGTCAGACAGGACGTAATTAGCACGTGTACCTTGGGAGTTGGCGTGAAAAACGCCATAAACTTAGTTGAAAAAAACCCACCCCCCAGTGGTAAGGGCGTACACGTGACTGTGTGGGTTAGGCACACGGTCACGGGTTCGATTCCCCTCTGGGATTCTCTTGGGATTTAAGTGGGGGGCCGCGGTGGTGGGATGCTGTGATTGTCCCCTCTGAGGATTAGTCGGTGGACGCAGCCCAGCGGTAGAAGCCAGATACCTCAATTTCAAAAAAAAAAAAAAAAAAAACTTAGCTGAAAAAGGCCTTTGAGGGCCGAAAATTGAAAGCCGGCTCCGAAGCACTCTACAGATGCCACGGCTAGCTTCCTCATGTCAAATAGGACCTGTGGGGATAGATGGGACATAATTAGCACGTGTACGTCGGGAGTTGGCGTGAAAAACGCCATAAATTTATCCGAAAAAGTCCTTTGAGGGCCGAAAATTCAAATCAGCCCCTGAACCACTCTATGGATGGAACGGGTAGCTTCCTTGTGTCAAATAGGACCTGTGGGGACAAACGGGATGAAAATAGCACGCGTACATTGGGAGTTGGCGTGAAAAACGCCATAAACTTAGCTGAAAAAGGCCTTTCGGGGCCGAAAATTGAAAGCAGCCCCCGAACCACTCTATGGATGCCACAGGTAGCTTTCTCATGTCAAATAGGACCTGTGGTGTCAGACGGGACGTAATTAGCACGCGTACGTTGGGAGTTGGCGTGAAAAACGCCATAAACTTAGCCGAAAAAGGCGTTTGAGGGCGAAAAATTGAAAGCAGCCACCGAAGCACTCTACGGATGCCATGGGTAGCTTCTTCATGTGAAATAGGACCTGTGGGGATAGACGGGACATAATTAGCACGTGTACGTTGGGAGTTGGTGTGGAAAATGCCATAAACTTAGCCGAAAAAGGCCTTTGAAGGCCGAAAATTCAAATCAGCCCCCGAACCACTCTATGGATTGCACAGGTAGCTTCCTCATATCAAATAGGACCTGTGGGCACAGACGGGACATAATTAGCATGCGTACGTTGGGAGTTGGCGTGAAAAACGCCATAAACTTAGCCGAAAAAGGCCTTTCTGGGTCGAAAATTTAAAGTAGCCCCCGAACCACTCTTTGGATGGCATGGGTAGCTTCCTCGTGTCAAATAGGACCTATGGGAATAGACGGGATGAAAATAGCACGCGTACGTTGGGAGTTCGCGTGAAAAACACCATAAACTTAGTCGAAAAGGTGTTTAAGGGCCAAAAATTGAAAGCAGCCCCCGAAGCACTCTACGGATGCCACGAGTAGCTTTTTCATGTCAAATAGGACCTGTGGGGACAAACGGGACATAATTAGCATGTGTACGTTGGGAGTTGGCATGGAAAACGCCATAAACTCAACCGAAAAAGGCCGTTGAAGGCCGAAAATTCAAATCAGCCCCCGAACCACTCTATGGATGGCACGGGTCACTTTCTCGTGTCAAATAGGACCTGTGGGGAAAGACAGGATGTAATTAACACGTATACATTGGGAGTTGGCGTGAAAAACACCATAAACTTAGCCGAAAAAGGCCTTTCAGGGCCGAAAATTGAAAGTAGCCCCCGAACCACTCTATGGATGGCATGGGTAGCTTCCTCGTGTCAAATAGGACTTGTGGGGACAGACCAAGGTTCTAAATCGCGGTATCGGGTAACGTAACGGTATCGATCGCAGAGTATCGGTATCGGTAGTATCGATCGGTACGTATCGGGAATCGGATGTCGCGGTGGTGAAATTTTAAAAATCATTTCAAAGGTTTTTCAACTTTTTCTTTCCTGTACCGGTCCGAACCGGTGAGTATCGGCCCGTCGCGGCTTGTGTAACGGCTTGTGTAACGCTTACAGGCCGATACGTACCGGGACTCGGCCGATACTCCTGCGATTTTCAATCTCAGTGGTATATCGGCCTGTATCCGTCGCGGTACCCCATTTTTCCGATACGTATCGGCCGATACGTAGCGTATCGGCCGATATTTAGAACTATGGGACAGACGAGACAAAAATAGCACGCGTACGTTGGAAATTGGCGTGAAAAACGCCATAAACTTAGCCAAAAAAGACCTTTTGGGACCGGAAATCGGAAGCAGCCCCCAAACCACTCTATGGATGCCATGGGTAGCTTCCTCATGTCAAATAGGACCTATGGGGTCAGACAGGACGCAATTAGCACGCGTACGTTGGGAGTTGGCGTGAAAAAAGCCATAAACTTAGCCGAAAAAGGCCTTTGAGGGCTGAAAATTGAAAGCAGCCCCCGAAGCACTCTACGGATGCCACGGGTAGCTTTGTCATGTCAAATAGGACCTGTGGGGTCAGACGGGACGTAATTAGCATGTGTACGTTGGGAGTTGGCGTGAAAAACGCCATAAACTTAGCCGAAAAAGGCCTTTTGGGGCTGGAAATTGAAAGCATCTCCCGAACCGCTCTATGGATGCCATGGGTAGCTTCCTCCTGTGAAATAGGACCTATGGGGACAGACAGGACGTAAATAGCACACATAGGTTGGGAGTTGGCGTAAAAAATGCCATAAACTTAGCTGAAAAAGGCGTTTGAGGGCTGAAAATTGAAAGCAGCCGCCGAAGCACTCTACGGATGCCACGGGTAGCTTCCTCATGTCAAATAGGACCTGTGGGGACAGATGGGACGTAATTAGCATGTGTACGTTGGGAGTTGGCGTGGAAAAAAGGAAAAAATTAGCCAAAAAAGGCCTTTGAGGGCCGAAAATTTAAATCAGCCCCCGAACCACTCTGTGGATGGCACGATAACTTCCTTGTGTCAAATAGGACCTGTGGGGACAGACGAGACAGAAATAGCACCCGTACGTTGGGAGTTAGCATGAAAAATGCCATTAACTTAGCCGAAATAGGCCTTTCAGGGCTGGAAATTGAAAGCAGCCCCCGAACCATTCTATGGATGGCACGGGTAGCTTCCTCGTATCAAATAGGACCTATGGGGATAGACGGGATGAAAATAACACGCGTACATTGGGAGTTGGCGTGAAAAACACCATAAAGCTTATAAATATATATTAAAGCTCATAAATATACATGTTCTATAAGCATGTCTATATATGTAGTCTTATGAATAAAATATATATATATATATATATATATATATATATATATATGTGTACACTTTAGACTAAACTTGACTTAGGGCTCATGCTTGACTTTTGAAATTTCTTTACACTTTAGACTAAACTTGAATAAACTCTCAACTCAACCGAACCCATCTGAATTGTAACCTATTTGAGACTTTCCTAAGTCTAACAGTGGAATAACTAAAATTGTGGATTAACTGACCAAAAATGATAAAAGTAGAACCCAATTTTGTGTGTTAAGCACTTATTAATTTAAGGAGTATATGAGTATTTAAATGGTGTAGCTAAACTATGTGCTTTGGTCAGATTACTTTTATGAGGTGTGAATACAAACTCTCAAAAAATATATCTATGCATGGAGTATCGTTTAATTGTGAGAAACCGTACCAACGCATTTAACTAAACTTCTGTCTATATGTTCTATTCTATGTAAGTCCATTCAATATAAATGTTATACATATAGCTTTGCATTGAATTCCAAAAGCCTAGAAGCATATTAAATGTTACAATAATGTCATAAATCAAGAATTCAAAAAAAAAAGAAAAAATATTATGTGATTCATATTCATTTTAAATGTGGACCTCACCATATTAGAGTAGAATTTAAAGCACACTATTTTTCTTCGTAGATGGTTAGTGGTTGTAGTTGTTGCCAACTTAGAAATCATACTCATGCCACCCACCGCATTCAATGTTTAGGGGTGTAAATGACTAACGTCTAGAATTGAACTAATCTTGATCGTGAACATCATATGAGCTTTGGTATGAAATGAAGTCTCATTCGATCATGATTGCCAAGATTTTGGCAATACCAAAACATTTAAGTAGACTTTGTTCTATAGGCCAACGTAAATGTTACACAATACATACCTTTGCATTGAGTTTCCAAGTGCTTAGAAGTATATTAAGTTTTATTCTAGTACAATATTGTACACAGTACATACCTTTCCACATTTTCACATATTGTCATTGTGGAGATTTAGATCCTAGATTTTTTGTAAGACTAAGTGAGCACCATGTTGGGGTTGGAGTGTGAAAGGTGCGTGCACATTTGATGGAGAAAGCTGAAATGAGAAGTGTTGTAAGGTGATAATTAAAATTTTATAATACTCTCTCCATCTCATTTTATGTTTCCAACTTCCCATTTTTGAAAATTCATTTTATGTGTCCTAGTTTCAGCAGTTGAAAAATTTTAACCATTACTTCCTAAATTCAAACTATATTTAAATACAATTTCAATTACAATTGACATCCTTGCAATTTGTGTTTTGTAGATGGCTGTAACTTTTTGTTTACAATTTTTGTTTACAATGGAACTAATGGGTGTAATTTTTGTTGTGTAGATGGCTTTTGGCATTGACATGTGGATCTTCCATTTTTTTGTACGGAGGATAATTCACAGTTTTGAACATTTGGGAATTTTTTTGTTGTCCTCTACTTTTTGTGTGGAATTTGGATGAATCGTACATATAATTTTTGGCGGGGTACATAATACTTTTGGAACTTGTATTAATTGCTCTGGTGGTAACATTGTTTTGGTAATGTATTTGTTATGTATGACGTTATTATTTGTAATTGGAATTATATATAGTTGGTTTGTATATAAGCTTTCATTAAAAGGTGTTCTTTTTTGTTTGATGGTTGTAAGTGAAATATGCGTTATGGAATATGTGATAATATATATATTGATTTGTTTGTATACCTATTACAGGTTGCGGTGGATACATACAGGCTGTGAAAAAATTTATTAAAATGAAAAAAACAAAACAAAAACATAAAATGATGTTTTTGGCAACAAAACAATTGGTAGCCAAAAAGAAATAAATCTTTTGGCGACTAAATATTTAGAAGCCAAAACGAATTGAAAACAGTTTTGGTGACTAATTATTTAGTAGCTAAAAAAGAAAAACACTTTTGGCGACTAAATATTTAGTTGCCAAAACATAATAATTATATCATAGGCGACAAAACATTTTGTAGCAAAAAAAAAAAAAAAGAAAAGACTTTGGGTGACTAACCTGTGTAGTAGCTAAACAAGAATCGACCTTTCCGCGACTAAACAATTAGTAGCTAAAATAATACTATTGGCGACTAACAATTTGGTTGCCGTAGATATTTGACATTTTCGCAACAAAAGATTTAGTAGCTGAAGATGTGAGTTAAATTAAAATAGTATCCTTTGGACGACTAATATATTAGTCGCCAATTTGCCTCATCAGTGACTAAACCTATTTGTCGCTTATAGCTTTTACTTTTGCCTACTAAAACATTAGTCGCCATTTTGTAGGACTTTTGGCGACTAAATTTTTTTTAGTCGCCAATACCTTCGCCGACAATCTACCCGCGACAAAGCCATCGACCAAAATTTTTAGTCAGGAAAAAAACCTTACTTTTGGCGACAAAAAATTTAGTCGCCAAAAGTGTATTTTCTTGTAGTGGATGCATGTTAAATCCCACAATTGTTCATTTATTTCTGATCAATTTACTTGGAACTTGATGTTGTAGCTCGAATACAGATTTTTAGTTGAAATAATTAACACAAAGAAAAGAAGCTAAAATCTTCCTTTGCATCCATCAAGGAAACGAGCATTCGATCTCCAATGGCCATTAAGCACAACATTGGTTCAGCAAGAGTTGGCATTCAAGGCAAACATAGATTAAACACTCAATGGGTTGCTTGCACAAAGAGCAAGGAACAATGAAATAAATATTCTCTTCACATACAAGCAGTGGACAAAGGCATCAATGAGGAGGAGAGAGGCTTGATCAATGGGGCTCTATGATTTTTGGACAAAGCCGACATAGGATACTACTACAGATTGGACCCCAAATGGGAACCTTTCAGGAAGAGCAACGAACATTAAAATTGTTCCCACTATCATTGGAATGAGTTCCTATTGTTCATTCATTGCTTTCCATGTTAACCAAACAAAGAACAATGGTTTCTTTTGCATTTTTTCATTTTTTACTTTCTTCTTCTTCTATCTCTTATTTTTTATTTTTTATTTTATTATTATTTTTTTTTTGTAGCCATTTCCAAATCTATGAATTAAACAGAGCATCATCTATCACATGTTCACAACTTATCGCGAATTGCTACACACACACTATGAAAGCTTAAGCTTCTATGGAGGGGTGTACCCACAAATTTCAATTTGCACATCTTCTTAAATGCCTCTAACTTTGTTCTTGATGCGTTTAGTCTTGCCCCTATATATTTTCTTTCCCACCATGGAAGAATCCGTTCCTTCCCTAACTTCATTGTCTATTATTGTAAGACCTACAAGATCTATCCTGGTCGAAGCATTCTTAATTTCAATTTTATTTTACCATGGATTGCTCTCATCTCACCCATTGTTCTCTCTTTGCTCCATCTCTCCCACAATAAAAACTTTATAAACCACTTCATCAGTATTCCCCTCTAAAAAAATAATAGTCAATATATATTGAGTTAAGTGAGTGGATTTGGATTTAGAAGTTCCTTTTAGACTAGATTTCACATGACTAAACTAGACTCCATGTTAGTCTAGCCGGCCTTTAAAAAAAACACATATCCTCAATACTATGTAGTGTAATCTCAACCCAATATGGTCGATGTTCACCACTAATTCTAACAACTCAGTGTCTCCACATGATCTATCTCCACTGCATTCCAAACTTTTTTCAAACATGGAAGCAATTACCTCCCTCTAAAGTCATTAACAATAATTTTAATCCCTAGAGCTCCATTTTTAAATTTAGTAATGACATACAAAATAATATATAATATGTATAATTGTGTGACTAAGTTGTTGACTTAACATTTTAAAATAAAAAAATTCATCAAGATGCTCAAAAATTGAATTAGTAGAGTTAGAGAACCTATTAAATTGAATAGCAACACTCAATTTAGAAAAGGTTGTTGAGTTAAATATAGATAGTTTTAAAGTACTACAATTACATAATAAAATCTAAATATGTTTGAGCATAAGATAATTTAAATATACTAAATAACTAACATAGTTGAAACACCAAACAAGTTATCGCCTTCTAATTATGGCATTATATATATCTGTACTGATGCTAATTGCTGATGTGTTGCTCTTCCAAATCAGTGCTTTACTTAGCATTTTTTGATCAGCAATGCTTCACTAAACATTGTCACTCACTATCCCCAGAATTGGTTGATCAAGATGCAACAATGCTCAGCACACCTCTCCTCTAGTTCTTTCAATCTTTTCTTTGTTTCCTTTAATCTTCTAGCTTGCCACCCTACCTTATCTAGTTCAGTTAGAGAAGATTCCCCAGCAATGCTTGCCCCTTCCATTTCATCATCTATGGAAACATCTGGAAAAACCTCTCTAGATGCTCCATAAAGACGTTTATCATGCTCCATCTCGTCTCACTCTGTCCCCAAGGTCTCTTCTATCATCAAATCCTTGCAAGCCCCTATACAGTACTATCTTCACACACACTTGCTGACATCTCCAATTTTGTCTCCCCAAGTTTTCTAGCTAAGAACTGCTCCTCTAGTATAGTAAATATCTATGGAGCAAGATATTATTGGAACTAAATATTATTTCTTATGCTTGGGAATATTTGGACTTCCTTATTTGAGGTTCGAGCAAAGTATGTATAAGCTTAAAATGTTACCACTATTATTTTATCTTCTGTAGACCAATGTTTAGAGGATTCTATATTTTGCCCCGTTACTCTTTAGTAGATGTTGGTTTTAGTTTGATGAAAACCCCCAAAAATAATTTTTCCAGACATGTTTCCTTCCTAAAATGAGAAAACTACATTGGTTGCTACTAGAGGACCATTATACCATTTTAAAATATATATATTTTATGTTTTTTTCCCCCACCAAAAACTAACATGGTTTTTCTTCTTTTTTTTTTTTTTGGGAGGGGGGGGGGGGGGGGGGGGGGGGGGGTGGTACATGAAAGAATGGATTATATAATTAGACCTGTTACATAGTTACACCATATGCATACTCCAGCCCAAAAAGTAATTGTATACAGAATTTTGTTCTCTGACTCTTCTATATAACTACCCAAATGTATATATGAAAAAAAAATAGCTAGGTAAATCTTTAACTTTCATCATATATAATGAATCACATTAACCAAAGGATTATAGCCTAAGTGGCTAATCCTTTAGCCACTGAATCCATCCCAAGGAGAGGTCCAATAACCCTTTAGCCACCAAGTCTCACCTAAGGAGAGGTCCAACAATTAATCACTGACTAAAAAGATAAAAATTATGAATCACATTCCATTATCATTAAGCCTCGCAATCTCAATAGATTATAACTTATGTTTTAAAACATTTGGAAGTCTCTTGGTCCTCTCCCCCGCAGTAAGGAATAATGAGGTCAACTTGATGATAAAGAGCTTTGATTCAATCATGTTAAAAAGAGCTTCTAAAACTAGAGACAACTAAACAATACAACTTGAAGAATTTGGAATCCCAACAAGATCTAAACTGTAGGGTGTTGTCCAAATTGTGAAATTAAATAAATAGATTTATGAAAAAATCAAAATTATATACCAAGAACATATGCCGATAATTAAATTACAACAGAAATACACAATATAATAAAATGGTAAAGAAACCAAACCGAAGCCTGCACAGTAGCAGTTTCCTTAAAACAGATTTCGCCGCCTCACGTGTTGAGTGCTTGAGGAATCCCGGCGTCTGTTTCCTAGGATACGACGGTCAAAAACCAGCTATGGCAGAAGCACTTTCTATCTAGCTTAGCGAACAAAAACTGTGGCAGCACTCTCTCACTGTAGGAACTTTCTGGCAAACTGACTTGTAAAATGGAAGGAAAAATTTCTATATTGAGACTTGACAGGAGGGTCTCAATTTATACATGCATAGGAGAGAGAAGAAGAGCCTCCAGCTTTAAGGGTGGTCATTAAAACACCATTAACTAGCATCCATAGCCCCTTTTCAAAAAGTTGAAAAGTTTGGATGCCCAAAGGATTCACACCTTTTAGCCAAGAAAAATGATTTAAATACCCTTTAAAATCCCATTCATGAATCTAACATCATGAGGCAATTTCTTTGCAATTTGTTATTCAAATCTCAATGGTTTTTGGCCCACTTGGACCCAATACAATAGATGGTTAGGACCTACTTTAATATTTAATTAAAGTTACCAAAAAACCATTTTTTCCAACAATCCCCACATGAATAAAAATTGACCAAATGACTCAACAAACGGACACCGTTCAACAATAATGACTCGGAGAGACAGTACAACGAACTAACCCCAACATCAGAGAAGGTAGTTTTTGGCTTTGAACCTCTCCCAGTGAAAACCTATCGAGTTTACTGGCTGATCAGTGAATATGACATCTTGAACTGCTCTATCGTTTATGTGAACTGAGACAATAGATCTCACACGGGGAATTACTCCTACCACCATTATGTTCTCATTGGTGTGCCCTGTGTGGCCTTGGGTACTAGCCTGGATCAGCGAGTGGTTTCAAAGAATCTTGGCCTGCCCAATTCTTCTAGAAGCGGCCCCACTTCAAACTCACATAGGTGACTCTACTTTAGTATCCTGCTATACTTAGCTCAACAGCTTAACACACTAGAGTCATTAAAAGCTCAGCTTAACCTCTACACTTGCAGGTATCATTGATAAAAAGAATGGCTGGAGGTTTAACCTCCTCAGTGACATACAACCGTTACACGTAATTAGGTTGTCCCATTGAACCTAGATCTTGGGATCTCCAGTCAACTAGGTTGGGTTTCCATTCCAGTAACTTCCAAAGGCCTCAACCCTATTCCTTTTGACGATGTTTCGACTAACACTCGATTTAACCCTTTGGTTAGCGGATCCACAATGTTGTCCTTAAACTTTACATAGTCTATAGAGACAACTCTATTCGGGAGTAGTTGTCGTATGGAATTATGTCTACGACGGATATGTCTAGACTTTCCATTATACATATTACTCTATGCCCTACCAATTGCAGATTGACTATCACAATGAATACAAATAGCTGGCACAGGTTTAAACCAACGTGGAATATCTTCAATGAAATGGCAAAGCCATTCAGCTTCTTCCATTGCTTTATCTAAAGCAATAAACTCTGATTCCATCGTTGATCTAGATATACACGTTTGCTTAGAAGATTTCCAAGACACAGCTGTCCCACCAAGAGTTAACACATATCCACTAGTGGACTTTGAGTCCTTTATATCTAATATCCAATTCGCGTCACTATAGCCTTCTAGCACTGCTGGATATCAAGTATAATGCAGCCCATATTCCCGAGTGTAGCGTAAATACCTTGACACCCGCACAATGCCCTTCCAATGAGAAGCATCGGGATTACTTGTGTATCTACTAAGCCTGCTAACCGAGTAAGCTATATTCGGCCTAGTACAACTCATCAAATACATTAAACTTCCAATTACCCGAGAATATTCTAACTAAGAGGCACTCTCTTTATTATTCTTGGTAAAATGTAGACTTAAGTCTACAGGTGTCGATGACACACTCGTATTTGATCCACTAAACTTCTCAAGTATCTTATCAATATAATAAGACTGAGAAAATACAATTCCGCCATATGTTCTGGTAATCTTAATTCCCAGAATAACATCTGCAATGCCCATATCCTTCATGTCAAACTTAGAGTTTAACAACTTCTTGGTAGTTTTGATCATTTCATCGTTACTACCTATAATGAGCATATCATCAACATATAGACACAAAATGACATAACCTCTGTCAGTGTCTTTGACATAAACACACTTGTCACATTCGTTGATTCTAAACCCACTTGACAACATTACGTTGCCAAACTTCTCATGCCATTGTTTAGGCGCTTGCTTTAAACCATACAATGATTTGACAAGTTTACAGACTTTCTTGCTTTGCCCTGGAGCTGAAAACCCTTTAGGTTGCTCCATGTAGATTTCTTCATCCAAATCCCCATTTAAGAAAGCTGTCTTTACATCCATCTGGTGTATCTCTAGATTGCGCAAAGCTGCCATCGCAATCACCATGCGAATGGATGTTATCCTAGTTACAGGTGAGTACGTATCAAAGTAATCTAGGTCTTGTCGTTGCATGTACCCTTTGATAACGAACCTCACCTTATACTTGTCAATTGACCCATCGGCCTTCATCTTTCTTTTAAAAATCCATTTGCAGCCTGAAGGCTTACAACCTGGAGGTAAATCTACCAACTCCTAGGTGTGGTTCTGTAAGATGGAGTCAATCTCACTTTTGATCGCTTCTTTCCATAAAGGACTCTCAGGAGAAGTTACAGCTTCGTGAAAAGTTTGAGGTTCGTTCTCAACCATATAAGTCAAGAAGTCTAGACCAAAAGGCTTGGACATCCTAGCCCTTTTAGTCCTTCTAGGCTCATCTAAAACCTCAATTTGATCATCACCTTGATCATCAACATGATCATCATCACTAGCAAGCTTATCAAATTGCTCCAAAGACCTCGGAACCCCTTCATGGGTTCGACAAGGAAAAATGTCTTCAAAGAAACACGCATTCCTTGACTCCATAATGGTATTCCTGTGTATGTCTAGAATTTCAAACTTATGTACAAGAAACCAATATACACTACTATTATGTGCATAACCAATGAATATATAAACCACGGATTTCGCGCCTATCCTAACCCGTTTGGGTGTAGGAATTGCCACTTTTGCAAGACACCCCCACATTCGTAAGAATTTATACGAAGGCTTAACACCTTTTCATAACTCATACGGAATCTTGTCTACCTTCTTCTGGGGTTCAGATCCCCACCAACATTAGCAGGAGCAGCAACATCAGTGATAGTTGCCATTTCTGAAAATTACACTAGAATATCACTTCTGTGTTTCTAGAAATTAAACTTAACCCTTAGAAAATCCCTCAGATGAAAAGTTAATTCAAAATTTAGTCTCACCACAAAACCTAGAATCAAACATGGTCAAGAAAGTTCCCAGGAAGACTGGAGGGGTCACATCGGTCCCACTTAAAACCTAGTTAACCTTTTGACAAAACTTTCAAGAGCATGTTGACTCCTAGTCCATGATAAACAATTTTAAGAATTAAATTTTCTTAGGGATGAACTAGGTTAAAACAAACCAAGGTCCAAAACTTTTACAAGCAATGTAAAATAATTGCTACAACAATATAAGCAAATAAAACTTGCTACTACAAATTGGTAAACAAACCAACTAAATCTCAAGCAAACATGCTTCAAACATTTAAATAAAATAACCAATCCATAAGGATTCTATTTAGTCCAAAAGCCTTTCCACGCTTAGGTATTCCTATTCAACACAAAGGTTAGTAGTCCAAATATTTTTGTTTTTACATCCCAAATACTATTCATTTGGTTTTGTATTTGTTTTTCCATTCCCTTTCGCATTGGTATGCCTATAAAGAAAGTTAGTAGCAAACCACAACAAAATACAAACAAATAATCTAAGAAAAAAGCAAATTTAATAAATTAAATGAAACCATCTAGCCAATTATTAATTATATAAATAACCAATTAATATAAGGTAGCAAAACAAAATACAATTTGTAACTTCAAAATTAAATTATAACTTTAAAATAAAATTTAATAGTCATGAGTTATTAATTCACAACAACCATGTAAACTTGTAACTCCAAATAAATAAATTAAAAAAGAAAATTAATGCACGCAATTAGATAATTCAGATTAATGCACCCAATTAAATTCAAATTAATGCACCCAATTAAATAATTCAGATTAATGCACCCAATTAGATAATTCAGATTAATGCACCCAATTAAATTCAAATTAATTATGTACACAATTCATAAAACACTATAACTCCAAAATACATTAAACTAAAATTAATAGGCAAGAGTTACAAACCAATAACCATTTAGCAATTAACATATGCAAATAATTATAAAAAAAAATTTAATTATGTAATCTAGTCTAGAAAATAATAAGCATGTAACAAATTAAAAACTAGAATAGAATTAGCATGTCAAAATTGCAACATTCATAAATTATATTTTATAACCTTAAAATTCATGTAAATCATGGTAGCGGAATGATGAACCATACGCATAAAATAAGATCATACTAATACAATTAAGTATGCAAATTATGATAGAGCATTCTAATTAAACTAATCAATTAGAGAATGACATTACATAATTTACAATCATTGAATTTCCAAAGGAAAAACAAACAATGGACTTTCTCTTTAGTACAGGTAGTCTACTTAAATAACAGATGCAAAAGCATGCAATATGTCTAAGACACACATGGATCTATTCACTATCAAACACAAATATATTAATGTACTCAGAAGGATGAATCAGTGCAAGAAGGCATGAAAATAGTTTTATGTGCACTCAAAGAAGCAAAATCATGAACCGGCAATTAACTTACAGAAAACGGAACAATGGCCTATTCATATAAATTACTTGAATCTCTAAACATGAAAATTTATATTTTGTATCATTGAAACAGTGAGCAATTCTACAACAGTTCCTAGTAACATTATACAAAGCTAACCTAATTGTCTATATAAATCTATTCGATCAATTTCATAGAAAATATATAAAAATCTGTTTTAAGCTTGTTGTCCAAATTGTGAAATTAAATAAATAGATTTATGAAAAAATCAAAATTATATACCAAGAACATATGCCGATAATTAAATTACAACAAAAATACACAATATAATAAAATGGTAAAGAAACCAAACCGAAGCCTGCACAGTAGCAGTTTCTTTAAAACAGATTTCGCCGCCTCATGTGTCGAGTGCTTGAGGAATCCCGGCATCTATCTCCTAAGATACGACGGTCAAAAACCAACTACGGCAGAAGCACTTTCTGTTTAGCTTAGCGAACAAAAACTATGGCAGTACTCTCTCACTGTAGGAACTTTATGGCAAATTGACTTGTAAAATGGAAGCAAAAATTTCTATATTGAGACTTGACAGGAGGGTCTCAATTTATACATGTATAGGGGAGAGAAGAAGAGCCTCCAGTCTTTAAGGCTGGTCATTAAAACACCATTAACCAGCATCCATAGCCCATTTTCAAAAAGTTGAAAAGTTTGGATGCCCAAAGGATTCACACCCTTTAGCCAAAAAAAATATTTAAATACCCTTTAAAATCTCATTCATGAATCTAACATTATGAGGTAATTTGTTATTCAAATCTCAATGGTTTTTGGCCCACTTGGACCCAACACAATAGATGGTTGGGACCCACTTTAATATTTAATTAAAGTCACCACACTTTAATATTAAATTAAAGTCACCAAAAAATCATTTTTTCCAACATAGGGCAATATGATTTAGGCACTAGTATTGCAACAGTTAGAAATTTGAAGTCACCTAGACTCCTGAAACCCACCCAAGTAGCTCTACTTAGCTATCTTCCTTTTTTTTTTTTTTTTTCCTTTTTCAGATAAAGAAAAATCTATACAGGTAAATAAAACTGAAAGTGCATACATACCTCAGAGAGCTGACGATGAACGTGAGCAACATAGTGGCATTCTACTGCTTCACAATAGTAAGTAGGATCATATAACTCCCTTCTTTGCTCACAAGAATTGCAGATGAACTCTGAGTATTCATTTTCATCTGGATGGGCTTTGATGGGAGAATTGCTGAGAGAGGAGATGTCCCTGATGTATATCTTTGACAGTTGGTGGCAACACAACAGACATGGAGATTGAATTTCACTCCACACAGCGGAAAAAAGGGGTGCAGATTTGCCGATTACAAGTGTTTCAATAGAGCAAGTACGGTATGACAGTGAAGAAAGCAAGAGGGTGCTGGTGCTGAAGTTCAGAGCTGATGAGGAAGGGTTTCAAAATTGGGCATCTAATGTCAAAGCAGATTGTGCACTTGGTACATACACAGGCAAAAAGTCTGAAGCATATACTCATGGCACTTAAATTTACCCTTGAATTCATTTATGTTGCCAAAACTTTTTGCCCAGAGCAAATCCTCGTACGACTGACCAAGTGAATATTGGAGCAAGGTGAGTATGTGTTGGCGGTGGCAAAATAGAAATGTTAGGGATCATGAAAATTTTTTCATGAAAATGATCATGAAAAATTTGTGACCCTTAGATTACCTTGATTAGTGTGCGGTGCTTTATTGTAAGTGTAATCCAAAGGTCACAAATCTTTCATGACCATTTTCATGAAAGACTTTTCATGATACCTAGCATTGCTGGTGGCAAAATGATTGTTTTACCTGCAGAGGCAAATCTGCACAAGGTTTGTGCAGCAAAAACTTGCGTTCAAGACAGACGTAGATGACACAAGAATCCTGCTCCTCCTCCTCAAAGTGAAGCTGGCAAGTATCACAAGTTATATAATAATAATCTTTTTTCTTCTGACGGAGAATGGTGGGGGTGTGTTAACTGTTGAATCTGGAAATCATCGGCCCTGCCCCTGCCCCTGCCTTGAGAATTTTGGGTTGACAATGGCAATAATGGTAATAATGGCATCAATGAAGCACAACATGGGTCCAGGCTAAAATTACACTCAGAACAGTCAAAGGAAAAGCCCTTCTCGGTCACCTTCCCACAAGCTCTGTTGGGTATACCTCCTTATTGGAGTGTGGGACCCAATTGGTTTTGGTTAAAGAGTTTAATTTGGTTTAGTATTAATTATAATATATTTTTATATATTATATTTAATTTGTGGAGACCCAATCCAATTTGGAAACAACAAAGGTTTGATAATAAACCCTAGATTCACAATATTTTAGGGTTTGTTTTTGCTCATCCCATTGTGAAGAGAACGGTTGCCACATATACTCCATTTTGGTGGTTCTTTGCTTCGTTTTTCGGTATTGATTTGGTTCGTTATTTTGGATCTTCTACAACTCTGGTTCTAAAGATTTTTGTTCATCTATTTAGTGAGGTCTTTCCTCTTGTTTATTTGTGATTATTTGGAACTCACCTAAGGGTGGTTTTGTGAGACCATTAGTGTCTCGTTTGTAATCGTTTGAACTTATTTGGTTGATAGTGGAATCCGATTTCGATCTCGTGGACGTACCTCACATTGAGGGAACCATGTAAAAATTCTTGTGTTGCTTCTGATTTAATTTTTTCAGCATTAGCTTTTATTCCCATTGATTGATTTACTTGTGGGGAATCACATATTTTCCCTAACAACTGGTATCAGAGCTTACGGTTTATTTGGGTTTATTTATTTGTGTAAATCAATGGAGGGGAATGTGGGTCGTATGTCTAGCTTCAATGGAAGCAATTGGGTAACTTGGAAAACTAAAATGGAGGACCTATTATTTTGTAAAGATTTGTATGGGCCTATTGAGGGTGATGGTGGCAAACCTGATGATATGAAAGATGATGAGTGGAAGAGGCTTAATCGAAAAACCGTTGGTGTTATCCGTCAATGGATTGATGACAGTGTATTTCATCATGTTGCTACTGAAACTTCAGCACATGATTTATGGAAAAAATTATAAGGCCTTTATGATAGGAAATCAGCCACAAATAAAGCTTTTCTGTTTCGTCAGTTGGTTAATTTAAAATATAAAGAGGGCAGCCCTATTCCGGAACATCTGAATGAAATAAAGAGTATTGTTAACCAACTTGCTTCTATGAAAATTGTTTTTGATGATGAGTTGCAGGCTTTGATGCTACTTAGTTCTTTGCCCGAAAGTTGGGAGACTTTGGTTGTGACGGTTAGTAATTCGGCACCTGATGGAGTTGTCACAATGGGCCAAGTCACTAGTAGCTTGTTGAATGAAGAAACTAGAAGAAAATCAGCGGGTTCCTCTCATTCGGAAGCATTTGTTGTGAGAGGCCGAAACAAAACAAGGGGGAGGAGTAAGACTTCTCATGGTCGTTGTGAGAAACCCGAATATAAAAATTAAGTAAATAATTAAATAATAATATTACAATCTCAAATATTTTGGTGGTGAATTCTAAGGTGCAAATTAAATATTATTGGAGGATCTTTTAATTAATTTTAAACTTAAAATAAATTTGTGGTGAAAGCATTTGATTTAGAGGCAAGATTTATTTTTATTTTTTTTAAAATATTGAGGGCAAGTTAGTAAGTATATTTTGTTATAATAATAGTTATATTTTATTTAATTAATGTGTTAGAAAATAAAGTAATATAAAGATAATATTTTAGGGCCTTTTCGTGTAGATACATATGTAACCCTAGGTTGCCTCATACTATTCATAACAGCAGCAGGAGCCACCACGGGAGAGAGAGAAAGGTTGAGAGAAAAGAAGAAGAGAAAAGAAGGGTTGGAAACAAGGAGGAATTTTTGGGTGTGGTGGGTCTTTATCTTGCTTCTTCCTTTTGGTTTTGTTTTTATCCTTATTCCATTATTATTTTATTCATTCATGGAGGTTGTAGGTTTATATATTTTGTATATATATATACTGTTAAGAAATTTGAGGAGTTAAATTCATGTATAAAGAATGGGTATTATTCTTAGTTAAAAAATTCTGCGCATAATCACGAACTTTAAAAATTAAGAAACCATATCAAACGAATGAATTTTGAACTGAAATTTTTACAGCAGATCAATTATATATTGAATTGCATATCTAAATTTTTTCATAATTTTTGGGAGTCAAAATCCATATAAATTGAGGTATTCAAATCTGTCCAGGAAACTAGTCCGAAACAGTAAATTCGGGAGTGTTGTTCTCTTTGGGTATAAATCCAAAAATTATCAAATTAGTGTCATTAGAACCGGTTACGAGTCTAGTTTCGTACGTTTTTGGCCTTGCATTGATTGCTCTTGTATATTAAGAGAACCATCAATTTTTTTAAAGTGCTGCAGAAAACAACTTGTTTGGATATAATAAATTGTAGATAATTATTTTGATAAGCAAATCAAGTGAAACCAATTGGGTTTGAAACTTAGGATATATTAGATCATATCTGGAGGTTATTGGAATTTTTCGAATAGCGTGGAGTGGGTTTTGTAATTTTCAAAGTTAGCGAATAGGTTGGGAAGGCTTGTTTGAAATTCTGTTTTATCTTAAAGTTACAATTAATTAAGTTTTGACGGAACCCATGTCTTGGGTGATTTTAAACCTTGAAGAACATGAACTTAGGTAATATTTAAGAGTAACGGTGAGTTGGGTTGAGCCGTGTTAGTGCGCTTTAGTTGAGGTTACTTAGTTCCTATTTTTTAGTATTTTTAAATTAGTTGTGACGTGTATTTTTATACTTGGTTCAGGGCATTAGTTGGACTTTTACACTCTATTCGATTCAAGGATTATATTATTTCGTTTCAGGTGAGTAGTTTCATGCTACATATTTTTTTATAAATGTTCCCCTACCCTGAACTGTTGGAAAATTAAATTGTTGTTTCAAGACTAAACTGTTTTGATAAATTATTATATTATCAATGGAATCAAATTATTTCTGAAACATGTGTGAACTTGGCATACTGTAAACTATTTGTTTTGGTCTCATGTTTATAATGATGAACTACCATGTTTTGTGAAACTGATGTGTATTGATTATTGGGACCATGTGTGTATTTAGTCCAGGGAAATTATTCCACTGTGTGTGGTGACTCTGGCCACTAGGGAACAGATCCGGGTTGGGCCGTGATGACTCTAGTGCTCAACGATTGTAAGGAAAAGACCTTTAAAAACAACTAGGTGACCTTCAATCGGATCGTCTTTGAGAAAAGGCCCAGGTGCCACCCTGAGGATGACTCTTAGTTCGGTATTGGATCCAACGGGGCTTATAGCCAGAGAAATGTGTGGCATATTATTTGGTTTTCTAGGTACCCAAAAAATTATTGGTGTTCATGTTATAATCTGTTTTAAGTGGAAAATGTCATTTATCATGTTCTTGCGAGACATGAGTATTTTAAGTGTTGAACTGTGGAACCTTCTTTTTGAAACAGATTGTATTTACCAAACTGTATGCCAATCTAGTTTCTGTGATATATATCTTATTTTGGAATTGAACCCTGTTTTCGAAACTGTATTTACTATCCATGTTGCTACTCACTGAGCTATCAGCTGACTTAGTTGTTATCATTTCCAGGTGTTAGAAGGACTTAGGGTGGACTCATGGCGTAGCTGAGACTCGATTGCATGGACCTCTAGGACATTCATTTATTTTAGAGTGTTATGTCAAGTTTGTGCATATTTCTTTGAGGTTCAATTAGGATTATTTTAATATGTGGGTTATTTATATCCCATAAGTTTGGATGGTATTGATTACAGTTGGTTTGCCATTTATACTTGTGGCTTTTCACTGGATTAAGGTTGGTTATTTATTGCTGGACTTTTGTATAGTTGTTCAATGTGATTATGGATTTGTGTTTAGGCTTACGTGTGCCTTGGGCTAAGGCCCTGTGGGCCACGGCCGGTTATACCCGGGTTTGGGGTGTGACAGTCGTGATCAAAGCCGTGACAAATCAAAAGATGGTTCTTTTTCAAAGAAAGACATTGAGTGTTATTATTGCCATGAGAAAGGGCACATGAAACTAGAATGCCGAAGCTCAAGAACAAAGAGAAAAAGCGTGACAAAAGTATGGATAAGAAGCAAGAAGACACAACGGCAGTTACTACCGATGATCTCATGGTCGTTTGTGAAGATGATTGTATCAATTTTGTGGGCCAAGAGAGCAACTGGGTGATTGATTCCGGTGCTTCTTTTCATGTGACTTCTCGAGTTGATTTCTTCACTACCTACACCGAAGGAGATTATGGTTCTGTTCGAATGGGTAGTGAAGGTTTGTCCAAGATTATTGGCATGGGTGATGTTTGCTTAAAAACAAATTTGGGCTGCAAGTTGTTGCTTAAAGATGTGAGGCATGTCCCGACATTCGCCTCAATTTGATCTCTACTGGGAAGCTAGATGATGAAGGCTTCAACAACAAATTTGGTGATGGAATATAGAAGCTCACAAAGGGTTCTTTGGTGGTGGCTAAGTGCAAGAAGACTCATACACTTTATTCAATTCAAGGAAAAATTTGTAAAGGTGTTGTCAATGCACTTGAAGATGATACTTCTACCGAATTGTGGCACAAGCGGCTTGGCCATATAAGTGAAAAGGGGCTGCAAGTATTGTTCAAGAAAGAGCTTCTACCCGGTTTGAAAGGTACACATCTCAAAACTTGTGTTCATTGTTTGGCGGGTAAACAACATAGAGTTTCTTTTCATAAAAATGTTGCTTCTAGAAAAGAAAATGTTTTGGAGTTGATTCATTCGGATGTTTGTGGTCCTTTAAAAGTTAGAACACATGGTGGTGCCCTTTATTTTGTTACTTTCATTGATGATTATTCAAGGAAAGTTTGGGCTTTTCTACTAAAAACTAAAGATCAAGTTAGAAGTATTTAAGCATTTTCAGGCCATGGTTGAAAGAGAAACAGGGCAGAAATTGAAGTGCATCCGATCAGACAATGGTGGTGAATACATTGGGCCATTTGATGAGTATTGTCGCAGCCAAGGTATTCGACATCAAAAGACAGTTAAGAAGACTCCTTAACAAAATGGAGTTGCCGAGAGGATGAACCGCACCATTGTGGAAAGAACAAGGTGTTTGCTTTCACAAGCTAAATTGCCAAGATCCTTTTAGGGTGAGGCAATGAAGACAGCGGTTGACATAATCAATTTGTCTCCTTCCTATCCTTTGAATGGTGATGTTGCAGAAAGAGTTTGGACCGGTAAAGATGTATCTTATGAGCACTTGAGAGTGTTTGGTTGCCGAGCTTTTGTTCACATTCCAAAAGATGAGAGGTCCAAGCTTGATAGCAAGTCAAGACAATGTATTTTTCTTGGCTATGGGCGTGATGAATTCGGGTATAGATTGTGGGATCTGGTCGACAAGAAAATCATTCGAAGCCGTGATGTTGTTTCTTGAAGACCAAACAATTGAAGACTTTGGCAAAGGTGATCAACCAAAGCCAAAAACTAGTAATCTCATTGACATGGATCCATCTCCTTCATCTTCGGTGGATGATGAAAATGGGGGAGATGTGCAGCCACTTATTGAAGATGTAGAGGATGATGCTAATCCTAATGAAGTTGAGTCAGAAATTGAGGAAGAGCATCCAACTCAAGAACCGCCACCACAACTTGAGTTGAGGAAATCTATAAGGGACCGACAACCTTCAAGAAAGTATCCTCCCAATGAATTTGTGTTGATTTCTGATCAAGGGGAGCCTAAGAGCTACCAAGAAGCAATTGAGCATGCAAAGAAAGGTGATTGGAAAAAGGCCATGGACGAGGAGATGAATTCCTTGCTTGAAAACCAGACTTATGATTTAGTGAAGTTGCCTAAGGGAGGAAAATTCTGAAAAATAAGTGGGTTTTCAAATTGAAGAATGATGGCAAGACTCTGAGGTATAAAGCACGTCTTGTTGTGAAATGCTTTGGGCAAAAGAAAGGCATTGACTTTGATGAGATTTTCTCGCCGGTTGTGAAGATGTCTTCTATTCGGGTTGTACTTGGCATGGCTGCAAGTATGAACCTTGAAGTTGAACAACTTGATGTGAAGACTGCATTTCTTCATGGTGACCTTGAAGAAGAAATTTACATGGAGCAACCAGAAGGTTTTGTGGAGAAAGGGAAAGAGAAATAGAAATTTGTTTGCAAATTGAAGAAAAGTTTGTATGGCCTTAAGCAAGCCCCGCGGCAATGGTACAAAAAATTTGACTCTTTCATGATGAATAATGGTTTTTCTAAAACCACTTCGGACCATTGTGTCTTTGTGAAAAATTTTCCAGATGGCAAATTTATTATTCTTTTGCTTTATGTTGATGACATGTTAATTGTGGGTCAAGATTCTACCATGATAAACAGGTTGAAATTGGAGTTGAGCAAATCTTTTGCTATGAAAGATTTAGAACCGGCAAAGCAAATACTTGGTATGAAAATTGTTCGTGATCGCAAAGAGTGGCTGATTTGGTTGTCTCAAGAAAGCTACATTGAGAAAGTTCTTGAGAGGTTCAATATGGATAAAGCGAAGCCGGTTGGTTGTCCACTTGCGGATCACTTCAAGCTTAGTTCGAATCAATATCCTACAAGTGAGAAAGACAAAGAAGAGATGTTGAAAGTTCCATATGCTTCAGCAGTTGGTTCTTTGATGTACGCTATGGTTTGTAGAAGGCCGGATATTGCTCACGCCGTTGGTGTGGTGAGTCGGTTTCTCTCTAATTCGAGTAAAGAACATTGGGCAGCTGTTAAATGGATTCTAAGGTATCTTCGAGGGACTTCGAAGGTGTGTTTGTGTTTTGGGGATGGTAAGCCGATGCTTGATGGGTTCACAGATTCTGACATGGCCAGTGATATTGATTCTAGGAAATCTATTTCGAGGTATTTGATGACTTTTGCAGGGGGAGCTGTGGCATGGCAATCTAAATTACAAAAATGTGTTGCTCTCTCAACTACCGAAGCTGAATTTATTGCTATTACAGAAGCTTGCAAAGAAGAGTTATGGTTGAAGAAATTTTTGCAAGAGTTGGGTTTGAAGCAAGAAAAGTATGTGATTTATTGTGATAGTCAAAGTGCTATTCACTTGAGTAAAAATTCTACTTTTCATTCGAGATCGAAACACATTAATGTGAGATACCATTGGATTCGTGATGTGTTAGATTCGAAATTGTTGCAACTCGAAAAGGTTCACACGGATGATAATATTTCGGATATGTTGACTAAGACTTTGTCGAGGGACAAACAATTGAAGTGTCGAACTTTGGCGGGTATGGTTGATGTTTCCACCTAAGTCAGTAGGGGAAAAATTGTTGGGTATACCTCCTTATTGGAGTGTGGGACCCAATTGGTTTTGGTTAAAGAGTTTAATTTGGTTTAGTATTAATTATAATATATTTTTATATATTATATTTAATTTGTGGAGACCCAATCCAATTTGAAAACAACTAAGGTTTGATAATAAACCCTAAATTCACAATATTTTAGGGTTTGTTTTTGCTCATCCCATTGTGAAGAGAACGGCTGCCACATATACTCCACTTTGGTGGTTCTTTGCTTCGTTTTTCGGTATTGATTTGGTTTGTTATTTTGGATCTTTTACAACTCTGGTTCTGAAGATTTTTGTTCATCTATTTGGTGAGGTCTTTCCTCTTGTTTATTTGTGATTATTTGGAATTCACCTAAGAGTGGTTTTGTGAGACCATTAGTGTCTCATTTGTAATCGTTTGGAACTTATTTGGTTGATAGTAGAATCTGATTTCGATCCCGTCGACGTACCTCACATTGAAGGAACCACGTGAAAATTTTTGTGTTGTTTCTGATTTAATTTTTTTCACATTAACTTTTATTCTCATTGATTGATTTACTTGTGGGGAATCACATATTTTCTCTCACAAGCTCTACACAGATTCGAAAACATATTCCGATGTTGGTCCTTGACTTCTACATTTAGTGTAAGGAGTAAACCCATTTTCTTCCCAACCCAGTCTTATTGTATTTTAAAAATTCTGATGGCAGAGATAAATGTATATAACAAATGCTAACTTACACGTGCAAATAGAGAAAAGAAGGCGAGACTTAAACCCAACACCTTACATTTGATAAATAACACACTTCTCACTTGACAAGCTCACAAGATGTATTATTTTTTTTTGTTTTATTTTTACTTATTTGAATTGTGCACACATTGTGTGTACCAATCACTAGTATTAATAGTATATATATATATGCACACATGAGCCTAGCCCTAAGCAGGCGGTGGCCGCCCGATAGCCCATCCAAATGTAAAACCAGGTCTGGGCTTGCCCAGCCCAGCCCATTTTACATGCCTAGGCTGAACATTCTCAGTACTGTCCCCAGAATTAGGCAATGCAGATGCAACATGCTGAGCACTCGTCTCCTCTAGCTCCTTCAATCTTCTCTCTGTTGCCTTTAATTCTATGGCTTGGGACTCTACCTTTAAGCGAAGCACATCAATCTCTTCATCTGGTTCAATGAGCAAAGAATCTCTGGCAATTCTCGCCCCTTTGGCTTTGCTTGCCATCACTGAAGAAACCCCTTTTGCGATAACTTCATTGCCCGTGGAAACACTTGAAAAAACCTTTCTAGATGAGCTACTTGCCATCTCAACTTCATCAGCACCTGAATGACCCTCCAGCTCTGTTCCATCTTCCTTCATGATCTCTTCTATCATCAAAACCTTGCTAACGCCTATACCAGTATTGTCTTCACACCCACTAGCTGAAATGTCCAATTTTGTCTCCTCAAGTTTGCAAGCCAAGGACCACTCTTCCTCTAGAATAGGTAATATCTAAGGAGCAACCAAAAAAATTGATCCAATAAAATTAACCATAGAGGATAGTAAAAAAGAAAACTAGAATAAAGAAAACAAAAGAAAGGGCAACAAGGAAGAATTGGACTAAAATGTTAATTTTCTTGCTTTCGGAACACATTCAACATGCCGTTTGGTGTTCCTTAATTAGAAAAAAATAGTGGATGCAACTATAATATTTTCTTACATTATGTCACTGACTAATAAAATTTGTGTCCAAATGATCCCTACCCAACTTTATTTAAAGTTCCCCAACCAATACTAACATTGGGATTTCTATAAAATTCTAAAATGGTGGCAAGACTCGTGAAATCACATAAGTAATTCTATTTAGCTATCAAATGAAAGAAACCAATGTTGTATTTAAAAAAAATTAAATCATTGGAGCACATTGACAAGTTATTAGTTACGTTCATTATTATTTCTGAACAACCGATCGCAAGAATTCACATAAGCGATGATAGAAAACGATTAAAAAAAAGAAAAAAGAAGAAGAAGTCAGTGATATGAATGTGCACACCTCAGAGAGCAGGCAATGAACATGAGCAACATAGTGGCATTCTTTGCAATAGTAAGTACGCTCATATAGCTCTCTTCTTTCCTCACAAGCATCGCAGTAGAACTCTGCATTTTCATCTTCATCTGGACAGTCTTTGATAGGAGAATTGGTGAGAGTAAGGGGATGCCTATGATGTTTATCTTTGGCAGTTGGTGGCAATGTTGGAAGACACTTGACATGGAGATTGAAATCACACTCCACACAGCGGAAGAAAGGGGTCCGAAAGGACCGATTACAAGCATGGCAATTGAGCTCGTTCGATTTGACAGTGAAGAAAGCAACTGGGTGATGGTGAAGTTCAGATTTGATGAGTCTGGGTTTCGAAAATGGGCATCTAATGTCAAAGAAGATTGTGCACTCGGTACACACATAGGCAAAGCCTGAAGTATACTGATAACACACATGGCATTGAAAATGACCCTTGAATTCATCTACCTTCCCTCTACAATTAAGCGAATGCTCCGTCTTACGAGATGCACGTTTAGCCAAATGCTCAATACGTCCCGGGTTGGAAGGGTGACAATTTGCCATTAGTATTTGCTTCGTGTCGAAAGATTCCTCCAACTGACGAGGCGAATACTCAAGCAGGGTGAGTGTGTGCTGGTGATAAAACGAGTGTTTTACCTGCCGAGGCAAATCAGCACACGATTTGTGCAACAAAAAATTGCATTCAAGACAGATATAAACAGAAGAATCATCAAAGTGAAGCTGGCAAGCATCACAAGATAAACGAAAACCCATTTTTGTTTGGCAAGGAATCAAAGGATGGGTGTGGCTTAGGCTTAACTGTTGAATCTGTAACTCATCCTTGGCTTCAGAAATTTGGGTAGGCATCAACGAAGCACAACGTGCGTCGAGGCTGAAATTACACTCAGAACAGTGAAAGGTAAAGCCTTCCAGCTCCATCCCACAAGCTCTGCACCGGCATGAAGTCGAATTCCAAGGATGGTGGACGAGCAGCGTGAGAGGGTGTTGTGGGTGAAAAGGATGATCAATCTGTGAAGGCCATTCAGCGCATGATTCGTCTAACAAGCAGTTGCAGTCAAGGCAAACATAGACCCGACTTCCATTGATGGGTTGCTTGCAGCCAGAGCATCGAAATTTAAAATTTGTTTTGTTGTCACAGACAATCAAGGGATGTGGGTGGTGTAGATGTTGAATTTGATGATACGGGTCTGCGATTTTGATAGGACTTAGTGAAGCACAACTAACATCAAGATCAAATTGACAGACAGAACAGTGGTAAGTAAAAGCCCAAGACATCTTCCCACAGGCGTCGCACCGGAAAGTCCCTGAGTCGTATGGGGATTTGGGAAGGAGAGTGAGAGAGTGGTGTGGGTGAAAAGGATGTTGTGGCATCTCTCTTGGCAATTCAGAGCATGATTTGTGGATTTGGATGCTTCGGCAGCGAAACTCTTCCTTGCACAAATACATTGGAGAAGTGATGCCTTGCCAGCATACCAAGCACGGCTCAGGGATGATGTAATTCTGGAGTCTCAGTGGATGCTCATGGCTGAAATGTTCAATCTGGTTTTCCATCTTTGCCTTTCTGTTTTTCATCTCTCTCTCTCTGTTTGATGAATGCTCCACAGGGTGCTGGTTGTTTTGTGGAAGAAACTTCATTTTTTATTTTTGGTTGAAATTACCCCTTGACATTATATTTTTGGGTTTATATAATTAGCAATACTTTAAGATAAGAATCATCAATAATTTAAAGAGAAAGTAGCTTTAGTGATGGCTACATGATGCAACAACATTCGATGAGGACAATTGGATGGGTCCAAACTGATTATGGGAGAGAACACCAATAGAAGATGGGTTAAGAGAATAAAATATATCTTCGTTTGATTCAATCGCTTTAAAATTACATTGTAGAATGTGATGAAAAGAAGGTTTGGATTTGAGTTGTTTTAATCTAATTTTACTAATAATTAACCAACATTCTATAATTAAAAATATAAATAAATAAATAAATTGAATCATCTTCCATTAGGGTGGACTATGTTGGTGCAAATTTCATAAATGAGATAGAAAGAGATAAAACATAAAACAATATCCACTGCTTCAAGGCACGTTACAACGTCGCTTTTCTTAAGACGATATTCACCCCCACCAATTCTATCGAATATGGTGTGCACCAGGTTACCCGCGAATTCGCCTCCAGGATACAATGAAGCCCAATCTAAAGACTGATGTCTAATTGCGTTATGCATAAACGAAATCAGATCCCGAATACCTTTGGATTTTTCTAATCCACCAAGTAAAGACGAAAATAACAATGTGAATGTTAGAGAGAAATTTCATAGAATTCATATGGATTATTTTTCTTAAATGCCAACCCATTCAGCCTTTATATAGGCATGGGTTTGTATCTTTTAGATCAAAGGTCGTGCCCTTTAAATTTAAAGTGACACCCTTTAAATCCAAGAGTCATGTCTTTTGATTTAAATCTAATGGTTACACCCCATTATTTAAATCCAAAAGACATACCTTTTTGTTTAAACTCAATCTTTACATACTTTGGTTTATACTCAAAAGTTACATCTCTTTAATCATTCATATAACTATATTATATATTTACATATATATAAATATATTATGAAAATGTTCCAATTAGACTACACAACAATTCAATCATGCATTACACATTATTGTAGTGACATATGGTTAAGAGGGTACCCATGTATTGCAAATCAATAATACTATACTCTCCTAATTTATCACTTTTAAATAATTTTTAATGATGTGAGATTAAGATTAGATCCCACATAATAAAATATTTGACAAATTAAAATTTGACATTTGTACTAAACGAGCTCTTAAACTAGTAAAATAAGGATAAACTTCACTTTACCCTATATGGTTTGGGCCACGTGTGGTTTACCCTCTAATGTTTAGAAACGGCCACATAACACCATTGTGGTTTGTGGATTGACGTACACTGTTAGGCTCGTTAACGATTTAATAAAAAAGGCTAAAATACCCATGTATTTTTGTTATTTGTTTAGAAAGTAAAGTATACTTTAATCCATGTACTTTATTTCATATGCGATCTACCCTATTAAAATTTAAAAATGAGCATATAACCCCCTTATATCTATCATATATTTCACAATTGTTAAATCAGATGGAATATTTAATGATGAATTTTAGTTCACGAATCATGAAAGAGTTATATGATCATTTCCAAAATATTAAGAAGGTAAACCGTAAATGACTCAAATCACATGATAAAGTGAAGTTGAAAAGAGTAGTGTTTAGAGTTTGGAAATAAAGGTAAAGGTTAAGAATTTGGAAATAAAGGCATAGGCATCTCCTGCCTACCCCTCCTACCACGCCTACCACGTCCTCGTCCTCGTCCTGACATCCTAATAAAGGAAACAAAGACAATTAATACGTTTGCACATTAATAAATGTGCCGAAACTATAACACTCGCGTCTTAATGCATTGGACAATAATAATTCACTCCATGTAAGCACATAATCACATAAGCATCTACGAATTTCATTCCTGGATAATAACAGTCCCGAGGCGTTGCTAGAGTTCCGGTTGGAAACAGCATTGATCAAGTGCTTTTCCAACAAGACTCATAGAAACTCAAGGATCCAATCAACATCCTAGAAATTAAATCCCATACCCAAATAGTCATATAAGCATGTTATCAAATAAACACAAACTATCATACATAAGTCTCTAACAAGCGAGACAAACCCATTGTGATACTAATCACTTCCCACGTACCCAAAGTATTCAAACCCGGTACGCTCTGATACCAAGTTGTAACGCCCTCAAAATTTAACCCAAAATACATACAATATTGACATGCATCGACATAAGAAAATAAGATATTATTCCATTCATCAGAGTATTCTTAAAAGAAAACATTACATGTAATAACGGAAGTAAATGCCCTACGGGCTTACATCTTTCCAAGCCAATACTTGGACATAAAAGAAATGAGTACTAACTCAACTACAGGTTAAGCCCTTGGCTTGTAATTACATGTAACATCAAAATAACAAACTAGCTAACTAAAAAGAAAGAGTCTTCAACTGACGTGAGCCAAAGGCAACCACTTTCCCCTCTTGCATCAACACACAACCCAAACCCTCTCGTGAGGCATCACAATAGACTGCATAACCCAACCCTCTCTCCGGAATAATCAAGACCGGAGCGGTGGTCAATCTAACTTTCAGCTCTTGGAACGACTTTTCACAAGTCTCACTCCATACAAATTTGACTCCCTTCCGAGTCAGTCTAGTCAACGGCGAAGCTAACCTGGAGAAATCCTTCACAAACCGTCGGTAGTACCCAGCTAATCCCAGAAAACTGCGGATCTCAAACACACTCTTAGGCTGTGCCCAATCTTGCACTGCCTCAGTCTTGGATGTATCCACAGACACCCCTTCCCCAGAAACCACATGGCATAAGAACTTGACTTCTCCTAGCCAGAACTCACACTTCCCAAACTTAGCATAAAGCTTATGGACTCTAAGCAACTCGAGTACCACTCTCAAGTGTTCCTCGTGCTCCTTCTCAGAAGGTGAATAAATAAGGATGTCGTCCACGAAAACGACCACAAAACGATCCAAGAATTCCCGGAAGATCCGGTTCATCAAGTCCATAAAGACTGCCGGTGCATTGGTGAGCCCAAACGGCATCACCAGAAACTCATAATGGCCATACCGCGTACGGAATGCCGTCTTCGGAATATCCTCCTCTCTGACCCTCAACTGGTGGTAACCCGATCTCAAGTCTATCTTAGAGAAACAACGGGAACCCTTCAACTGGTCAAACAAATCATCTATACGGGGCATGGGGTACTTATTCTTAACCGTAACCCGATTCAACTTCCGGTAGTCGATACACAGTCTCAAAGCACCACCTTTCTTTTTAGCAAAGAGGGCCGATGCTCCCTACGGCGAAACACTAGGACGAATGTAGCCCTTATCTAGCAACTCCTGGAGTTGAATCTTTAACTCCACTAACTCGGCTGGGGCAAAACGATATGGTGCCATAGAAATCGGCGCCGTGCCGGGCACTAGATCAATAGAGAACTCAATCTCTCTGTGAGGTGGCAAACTAACAAGATCCTCGGGAAAGATGTCCGAGTACTCACAAACCACTCTCGGCAACACAGTCTGGTTCTCATCACACTCACTACTCAAAAGGCTAGCAAGAAGACCACTCAACTCACTCCGCCCTCGCGGATCATGCACCGGTGGCAAAACACTACCAACCTGATCCCCCAAGAAGTGGAAACAATCCCCGCTCAAGGTACAAACTGTGACCCTCTGGCGGTAACAATCGATAACTGCCCGGTATGATGATAACCAGTCAATACCCAAAATAACATCAAATCCCGACATGGGCATAACTACGAAAGGAAACGGAAGCCGACAATCAGCGACCTCTATATCACAACCTCTACAACCGTGTTCCAAAATCAACTCACCCCCAACAGGCGATACGACACATATAGGAGATGCTAACTGTGCCAACTCTAATCCCAAAACAGATGCAAATGCAGCAGATATAAATGAATGTGATGCTCCCGTATCTATCAATACACTAGCAACCGAGTTGCAAAACAAGAAGGTACCTCTCACAACCGATGGAGCTGGTACAAGATCCTGCGCGGTAACAGCATACACGCGCCCAGATGGTCTCTGATCAACCTGCTCACCTCTAGGAGCATAAGACTGCTGCACAGACTGGGACGATGAAGCCCCTTGATTGGCCCTCGAGGCCTGAACAGACTGAGCTGGTTGAAGACTCTTTCTTTTTAGTTAGCTAGTTTGTTATTTTGATGTTACATGTAATTACAAGCCAAGGGCTTAACCTGTAGTTGAGTTAGTACTCATTTCTTTTATGTCCAAGTATGGGCTTGGAAAGATATAAGCCCGTAGGGCATTTACTTTCGTTATTACATGTAATGTTTTCTTTTAAGAATACTCTGATGAATGGAATAATATCTTATTTTCTTATGTCGATGCATGTCAATATTGTATGTATTTTGGGTTAAATTTTGAGGGCGTTACAATCTTGAAGGATTTATTGGTTTGGTTCGCTATTATACATAATTGATTTCTCGGTTTTGATTCAAATAGCAAATGATCTTGAAGGATTTCTTAGTTTGGTTCACTTTTTGAGTTGAAATATGTTGGAGTTTGTTATGTGCGATTTCAATTTATAAATTGAAGAATTGATTAGCTGGATATTTGATCTTCAATCTGGTTTATAGGTATGCATTGTTTCGATTTTGTATATTATGTGTTTTTAGAATTTTCTTTAGTTTTGATTGAATTTATTTATGAGAATATGTTGAATAATTTCATTTTTACGAATTGAAGATGTGATCTGCTGGATGATTTCTCGGTTTGGTTAGGTATTTTTATGAATTGAAAACATGATTTGTGAAAACTGAGAAAGTTCTTAGTATTGTTATGAAGTATTTGTTTTGGTTTTTATTGATGCGGTCTTCTTTTCTTGTTTAGATTGAAAGATGAGTGAAGATTGTACGAGTGCGCCTATTTTTTTGGTGTGCAAGTATAATGATTGCACATTTGCAATTAAGATTGATCAAAATGTTACATATGATCAGTTGGTTGATAAGCTATGTTTGAAATGAGATAGTTTGCAATCTGATAACATTTGTCTATCTTACTCATTGCGTGGACATCCTAGTTATACGTTGGACAACAATGAGGAGTTAGATTTGTTGTTGGCATTAGTTGTACATTTTGATTCAAAGTGTATTGATGTTGTTGTGAGAGTAAAAAACTCAACCATTGACTGTGGTTATCTCAACAAAAGATTGGATTATGGAGAAAGAGAATCAATGTTGGATCTTGAAGTTTGTGATATTGCATTGTCTCATGACAACAGTAAGTCTTTGAACTTGTCAAACAGAGCATCTACATCCTCCAAAAGGAATTCGAGGTTGGAGGTTGAAGAAGAGGTTGATATGTTATCATCATTTTGTCGACACAAGAAAAAAGTACTGTTGTCTGCTGGTTGGGCAGTTAGTATTACACATGTAGGACAAAAATTTGAAGGTGGAATTGTTGAATTTCGTAATGCATTGTCGAAGTTTTCTATTGAGTGTGGATTTGAGTTCATATTTGTTAAGAATGATAAAGTTCGTGTTACCGCACAATGTTTGTTTAGAGAGACAAAAGGTTGTACGTGGAATGTTCATGGTAGAGTGGAGAATGCTAATGGGTTCTTTTATATAAGGAAGCTGAATAATGTCCACACATGTGGTGCTGAAATACGTACGATGAATCATTCTCGTATGAGTTTTGATTTAGTTGCTGATTTGATTGTTGAAGGTGTTCGTGATAATCCATTGACACGTCTAGTTCATGTTGTTCGAAATTTTAAGTTGGGGTATGGGCTAAGAGTTAGTTATCGTCAAGCTTGGTTGGGGGTAGAGAAAGCAAAATGTGAGATTTTTAGAGACTACTTAATGTCATTTGACCAGTTAAGATGGTATGTGGATGTTGCAAAGAGTTGCAATCCAGGAAGTTACATTGAGTTTGAGTGTGACGATGATACTAAACGGTTTAAGAGATTATTTGTTGCTTTTCATGGTTCCATTAGTGGATTTGATTATTGTCGACCTCTCTTATTCCTTGATGGCACATTTTTGAAGGGAAGATTTAGAGGAAATTTACTTGCTGCTACAGGAAAAGATGGAAATCAAGGTACACAAGAAATCTGTTTTCTCTGTTCTGAAATTGAGAAAGTTCTCAGTTTAGAAATATGATTGAATGTTTTAAATTTTATATAATATTGTTGTTGTATATGCATTTTTTATTTTTTCAGTTATTATATTTTGAATGTTAAAGTGTTACCATTTTCTAAGAATAATAGAATATTCTCATTTTTTCTGTTTTGTACATGCAGGGTTCTTTCCTGTTTGTTTTGCAGTTGTTGGCTCAGAGAATTAAGACAACTGGCGTTGGTTTTTGGAGCATTTGAGTACAATTGTTTCACCAGAACGAAATATTACATTCGTGTCAGATTGTAACCTTGGATTAGTTGAAGTTTTGCCAAAGGTTTTCCCAATGGCTTTCCATGCTTATTGTTTATATCATTTGAAGATGAACTTGAAGCATCATTTGTGTGGTATGCTTCATGGATTGAAAGAAAAGCTGATCACTATGTTTGGGAAATGTGCATATGCTCCAACTGAAGAAACATTTCATCAATGTTTGGTTGAGTTAAAGACTGAAGGTGGGTCAAGAGTTGAAAAGTTTTTAGATGACATACCATATGATCATTGGAGCAATGCATATTTTCGAGGGCAATGCTTTGGAGAGATGTGGTCAAATGTAGCTGAATCTTTCAATTCGTAGATACGAGAGGAACGCCACTTGCCTATCACAAAGTTGATTGATAGTGTAAAAATTAAGTTGATGAGGAAAATTGCTAAGATGAGGGAACTTGTTAATAAATGAAATGGTGTGATATGCCCCAAAATGGAGTCCAAGTTGCATGATGCTTTTAATACTTCGAGGCTATGGATTGTTAGTTCATCTGGGAATGATGTCTATGAGGCGCATTCACATCCATTTGTTTCAGTTGACATTAGCGGATGAATATGCTCTTGTGGCGAGTGGCAAGTTGAAAGGGTTTCCATGTGCACATGCAGTTGGTGCTATACAAAAGAGTGGACATGATGTGAGTTTATTTGTTGATCAGTACTTCTATGTTCAAAGTTATCGAAAGTCCTATTCTTTTCCCATATATCCTGTTTCTTCAATTTGGAAACCAGATTGTAATGTTGATGGTGATAATGATGTTGTTCTTCCTCCTTTGTCTAAGAAGCAACCAGGAAGGCCAAATAAGAAGAAGATTCGTTCCAATGCTGAGAAAGTAAGGCAAATTACTTGTGGTAGATGTGGGGAGGTTAGCAATCACAATAAGAAATTGTATAAGAAGGCTTTGTGATTTTTTGTAACTGCTTTGTGATTGTAAAAATTTCGTATTCATAAATTTCTTGAAGTAACAATTTGTACTGTTGAGAGCTGAGTAATAATCTTCTATGTTTTGAATAAAGTGACATTGAATTGAAAGTGAAAATATTCTTAGTTTCAAATTTTAATTTTGAAATTGTTTGTGATAATATTGTTTGGTTGGCTTTGTGTTTGTTTTTAATGTGAATTATTTGTTTGGTTGGCTTTTGTAAATAAACTTGACTGTTGAATGTTTGTTTTTGAAGATTATGTGAATACTATATAAAAAGTGAACATATTCTTAGTTTGAGTTTGTAGTTCAAAATAGTTGATTTTGTGATAATAGTGTAAGGCTCTTGTTATGAATTGAACTAGTTATAAATGTGATCAGTTGAATGAATATGAATTAAAATTCTAAATAGATATGATCAATGCTTTATGTTTTGAATAAAGTAATAGTGGACTAAAAGTGAAAATATTCTTTGTTTCGAATTTTAGTTTTTCAAATTGTGATAATATTGCGAGGCAGCAAATAAATTGTTGTCATAATATTGTTGTTTTGAAAATTGAGTGAACACTTTATAAAACTGAAAATATTCTTAGTTTTAAGTTTTTAATTTCAAAATAAGTGATTGTGATAATATTGTGAGGCAACAAAGCACTGCATAAAAACTGAAAATATAAACAAAAACATCAACAAAGCACTAATTTTGATACAGTAAAGTCTTGTGTCCACTATTTTTACTTGTAGCACTATTTTCACTTTTCCGATATAGTAGTGTGAGGAACAGGATAATAGAAACTGAATATATAGACAAAAACATCAAGAAAGCCTTGGTGCATATATCTTTGAGAGTATGACAAACTATTCCATTACACATCATAGAAATTGTAACATGTTTGTGAGGCGATATGCTTGCAACTATCAACAGAAACATTAGTCATTGTATCAGAGTGTGACAAAAAAGAGTTCATTGGGTTACACATAAAAAAAGATTTCATTGAATGTTGCAATCTTGACTCTACTTGACTCTGATTAATCTTTGTGGATCATTGAGGAACTCATGTACTATGTCTACTCTCAATCTTGTGGATGTGCCTGGTGGTAATGTGTTTGGAATTGGTTGATGCCTTATGTATTGTCTTATGATGTAGCAAACAATAATTCTACAGTCCGCCCTACAAAAATCATTTTTCACACAGTTAGGGAAAAACAAAAAATTTTGAAAAAATATTAAAATTTGTTAGTTAGAATAAACATAACATACGTCATTGTTTCTTGTTGAGGGCTATCTTTGACTGATTCAATCTTCACATCACAATTCTAAGCTTTTTCTGCTTGACAAGGTGTATCCTTCATGTATTCATTGATGATTTTTTGCTATAAAAAAAAAATCAATGTAAAGTATGTAATGATTTACATCTGATTATTGTAATGCTAATCTGAAATTGTTCTTACCGGTTGATATGCAATGTTGTAGTGCTTGTCCTTTCCTTTTCTTGGTCTCAAAGAGTTGAAATGTTTCCAAGTCCCCAAGTGTTTGTCGATAACAAGTAATGTCCAATGATTGGAATTGTGGATGGGGATATGGATGTATCTACATGTGAGGGATTCTTGCAAAGTATTTTTCAAATCTTTTTCTTTTTTCTGAAGTTTTCTTCTTTAACATTGGTTGTTTTTTACAAAAAAAAAAAATGAGAATATTCACAATAATGGTACAAAACTCAATATTCAAATCTCGATCAAAAGCAACAAAGCATGATTAACTACGATTTGTCACTCAAATTGTTTTAAAATCTGAGTATATTCCCAGCAATGATACCCAAATCAAAATTTGAGAACATTCACAGCAATGATAACAAACACAAAAAATCAACTTTAAAACCAAATTCGAAAGGAAGATAATGTATAGAATTGACAAATGCACATTTATTCCTTACCCAATATAGACTTGACAGTACGAAAGATTTGCCATTGTGCTCTGCTCCATCACCAGAATTCTCTGCTTGTGATTCTCTTTCAAGAATCTCAGCATATGCATCAATTGTCTATCAAATTGGAACACAAAAGTGATGTTAATGAATTAATGAGAAGTTTTTCAGTGTTTAAATATTGCAAATTTTATACATACACAGCTGGATATGTCGGTCCCTTTTACCAAGCTCTTGATATCATTAATAAACAGACAATTGTCATATCTTGCGCCAAACCATATACAAGCACAACAAAATAATAAAAAACGTGTTAATAATTAAGTCAAAATATTTTTAGAAAAAAGAGCTATTTCTCAGTTTCATTTCATATTTTTATACTACATGAAAAATCGCAAGATTTATGTAAGATTATACCTTGATTCTGTTTGCTTTTCTTTCCAAAGAATTTGTAGTTTATATTTATCTTCAGGAGGTAGCAATTGAGCCACAACATACTTGTTAGAAATTGTCTCATCTTTGTGTTCCTTCTCTTTCTCGACTTTAACTTTCTTGCCTCCATACTCATAATCTGATATCTCAGTAGTCTTCCTTGCTTTAGTTTTGATCTTTTTAATCATGCAGATTTGTTTGTCCTGATTCTGTCAGATCATCGGCTTTTATTGCACAAACTTGTTAGGTTAAGTCATGGACCTCTTCCTTCACTAACTGACTCTGCAACCAAGAATTTTGACAATCTTTCTCATTTGTATTTGTCTCACAATCTTTTGTTGCAAAAGATTGTTGTGTTATCTCATGGACCTCTTTCTGATGGAGCTCTTCGTCTACCACTTCAGAATTTTCATGGACCTCTTTCTGCAGCACTTGAGAATTTCATCTCTTATTGTATGACGTTCATTCTTTATATCTGTCCCAGAATGCTTTCCTCCACAAAATTCTTGGGTGATCTCATGGACTTCTTTTTCAACCAATTGGTTATGCAAACGAGAATTTTTATCTTTTAATTGTTGTATTTGTGCTGTGAGTAACCTGTTATCCTCTTCAAGTTTATTTATGTAGATGGTCTTCACTATGTTGTCAAGTTGCAAATTGTTGTTCTCAGTTTGAAGTTTCTCAAGTGTTTGTTGATGAATGTGTTCTTCTCCCTCAGGTGCATCATTGATCATAATGTTGCAGAAGCCATCAAAGTCTTCATTTGCTGGCTTTTGTTCTTGGTGGCATTCTTCAGCATCTTGACCAGCTTCTTCTTCTTCAGTATTTTTAGGCTCTTCTTTTTCTTGTTCTTGTTCTTATTCTTCTTGTTCTTCTTCTTCAGCATCTTCTTCTTCAGTATCTTTTTGTTCTTCATCTTCAGTATTTTCAGCATATTCTTTTTCTGCTTCAGCATCTTTTTCTTCTTCCTCTTCTTCTTCTCTTCTTCTTCTTCTTCTTCTTCTTCTTCTTCTTCTTCTTCGTTTTCAGTGTCATCATGTTCTTCATCACTTTCCCCACTCAATCGAGCACTACTTACCTATAGGTCAACATACAGTAGATATTAGTTTTTGAAATAATTAAAGTTTAGGAAACTAAAAAGTTTCTCAGTAATAATTCAGTATATAAAAATAAGAATTTTTCCCAACTTGAATTGAAATTCAAATGAGATGAGAATGTGACCTATCTTCTTGTCAGCTCATGTAATGATATGACTCTCATACATTTATGTAATTTGATAAGATTCCACTTGATCACCCTTGGGCATGCTTCCTTAACTTCAGGGTGGATGATCAGTGTGTGCTCACACAACCAATACTACAAAGCAAATGTAAAGAATTTTTGTCATTTGAATAAGAAATAATACTCTCTGTTATTAACAACAAACTAATAGAATAGAGTAAAGATGTACTTACTAAGAGAGTCATAACACATCCTGTGACTTTTGCTAGATTTTTGTGGTATTTTTCAATTGAAGACATCAGTGTGTTCTTTATTGCTTCTGCCCAATTGTATTTTCTCATAGAGTTTATGTCTTCCATGTAATTAAGAAATACCCATCCAACTGTTGTTCCTGATGTAGAGAAAAAAAGTTTCAAACAAGTATACATACACAGCATCCTAATTACATCTTCGGTGTCTTCTTTCTTCTTACCTTTTAATGTTTTTTGCAACAAGTCCATGATGGTTGTGCTCGATAGCCTTTCAATTTGTACGGATCTTCTTGTCAGAAATGATGATATACTTTTATTTCCATAACTAAGATGCATCGGCTCATCTCCGCAAGATATACTGAAAATGGACTTGATGTCTTTTGTTGTTAGCTTTACAGTTTCTGATCCTAACTGGAAAGAACCACTGCTGCCTGGCTGGTATGTTTGAATTATTTTGAATGCAATATCATCATATTTTCTGCATTGTTTATAATTCAACTTGTTCTTTAGATTGCATCAAACAATAACCAGAATTGGGTTTTCTTCAACCCTTTAATATGCTCGTTCCTAAGTTTGATGTGATGTAATAGCTTCACTATTGTCACCATGTTGATCTGAAAGTTAGTTTCCATTCTCTACGCTTTACCTTTTGCTTTTTCTCCATCGAAGTTGATAGTTTACAGTTTCTTATTATTTTCTTTGCATTGCTTTTTAGTCTTGGTGGTTTCATGAGTTGGTTTCCTGTACGAAAAATCAATATAGACGACATATTAACATTGAGAATGTGTCCTAAAAGAATCAATCCAATGTCATTCTCATGAAGTCTAAATTTGATAACATTCATGGCTATAAAAACAAAATCAACATTGAAACTGAAATTGAAAGCAAGAGAATATTATTAATTATAGATTTTGACTCAAATTCGTTCAGAATCTGAGAACATTCATAGCAATCGTGTCAAAATAAACAATGAACCCTAAATCAAAAGGAAGAGAACATGAATAACTAGAGTTTTTCAGTCAAATTGATTGAAAACTTGAGAACATTCATAGCAATCATGTCAAACTCAATATTGAAACCTAAATTGAAATCAAGACGTTTTAACTCAAATTGACTAAGAATCTGAGAACATTAACAACAATCATACGAAAATCAACATTGAAAACCAAATTGAAACTGAGAGAATATGATTCGCTAATGTTTTTTTACTCAAATTGTCTAAGAATCTAAGAACATTCACAAGAATCGTACCAAAATCAACATTGAAACCTAAATTGAAACCAACAGAATATGATTAACTAAGGTTTTTCACTCAAATTGATTGAAAATATGAGAACATTGATAGCAATGGTACCACACTCAACACTGAAACTTAAATTGAAAGCAAGAGAAGATGATTAACTAGGGTTTTTCACTCAAATTGATTCAGAATATGAGAACATTCACAGCAATTGCACCAAAATCAACATTGAAACTTAGATTGAAAGCAAGAGAATATAATTAACTAGGGTTTTTTTACTCAAATTGACTCAAGATATGAGAATATTAACAGCAATCGTACGATACTCAACATTGAAACCTAAATGGAAAGCAAAAGAATATGATTAACTAGGGCTTTTACTCAAATTCACTAAGAATCTGAGAATATTAACAGCAATCGAACCAAAATTAATCAACATTGAAAACTAAATTGAAAGCAAGAGAAAATGATTAGCTAGGGTTTTTCACTCAAATTCAATATGAATCTAAAAACATTAACAGCAATGGTACCAAAATCAATATTAACACTTAGATTGAAAGCATGAGAACATGATTAACTGGGATTTTTTACCCAAATTGATTCAGAATATGAGAACATTCACAGCAATCGCAGCAAAATCTACATTGAAACTTAAATTGAAAGCAAGAGAAGATGATTAACTAGGGTTCTTCACTCAAATTGATTCAAAATATGAGAACATTCACAACAATCACACCAAAATCAACATTGAAACTTTAATTGAAAGCAAGAGAATATGATTAACTAGGGTTTCACTCAAATTGACTCAAAATATGAGAACATTCATAGCAATCGCACGATACTCAACATTGAAACCTAAATGGAAAGTAAGAGAATATGATTAACTAGGATTTTTACTCAAATTTAGTAAGAATTTGAGAATATTAACAACAATCAAACCAAAATCTACATTGAAACCTAAATTGAAAGTAAGAGAACATGATTTTGGTGCCATTACAATGAATGTTCTCAGATTCTCAAACAAAAACAAAAACAAAAGTTTCGAAAAGAAAAGTTTCGAACTCAACATTCAAGCTGAAATGGAAATCAAAAACAAAAGTTAAAAAATGAGAGATTCTGCAAAAACTAGGGTTTAAGATACTTTAATCTTACTTGTTTTCACCATTTTTTATTGTTTGGATCTTAGAATGTTTGATGATCTAGTTTGTTTTTGGGAAATCTAAGACGAGATTGATGAAGGAAGACGAAATGTGAGGCGAAATTGATGAAGGTGAGAATGAAATTTGCGATGGTGAGAAATGGTGAGATGAAGTGTGAGAATGAAAACGTGATTTTGCGATTTATGTTTTGTGTTTTGATTTGGTAAGGATAGTTTCGTCATTTCAAATTAATATGGGACTTACTGGTAAAAAGTTTTTGAAGTAGGACTTAATGTACCATTATTTCCTAAAACGGGACTTACTTGTAAATCACCCATAATTTTATAAAGAGAAAAATTAATTTTAATCCGCCATTCATTCGAAGATTTATGGAACAAATTTAGATTTATGGTGACGGAGGAATTATTTTGAGATAATTTGGGTAGTATACAATATACTTCTTTTAAATCTCTTTGCAAAGAGTTCTATTTTAATTATTCCCAACTTGTAATCATCTTGACTATTGTGATCATTGATAACTTATGTGAAATTATTAATTATTGATTCGTTAATTATTATGGTCATTTGGTAATTTAGGGAAGATATTTTGTGTTGGTACGTTGATTTATTTGACTGAATGATGTGGAAATACTCTGTACATGGATCGAATGGATCTTGCCAATATGCTTTGTACCAATATTTCTAGATAAGCGTTTGTGCTTTGGTGAGGGGGTGAGACAGGTCACTGATTATGTACTGAGTAGGACCAGGTATTTAGTCATGGATAAATTATCATATGTCAGATTGCATTGTTGTGCAATTTGATAAATTGCTTGATTATTGTATCGTTGGTGTAATGTTATAAATTGTTGGATTCCTGTTAATTTATTCTGTATTTGAGCCTTGTATTTTTGTTGTATTGTATACTTCTCGAATTAATTTATTTTTCAAGTGCAGAGCAGATTTTAGTAGACATCGGAATTGAAATTATAAAGGAATTAAGTTGGAGATTTTGGAGACATTTGTGTAATTATATTTTTGGGGGAAAATTTGTTTTTTTTTTTTTTAGGTTGATTTAATGTATTTAACGGTTCTGAAATTGGGGCGTTACAATTAGTCCTGTTGAATATTCTTTAGAAAGTAATTGCTAACTTTTGTGTTAAATTGTCATTTAATCGATGATACGATTGAGTAGTTAATTTTGATTTTGTAGGCAAATCTCGACATATTCATTTTTATTGTTCAGTATAAATTTTCAAATTTCACAAGAAGATGTTACTCTTATAATAGGTGTGGTCTAAATTTTTAATCACTTAATTTTGAAATTATTATTAGTCAATCAATTATATTACACACATAGAGTAACCAATAAAATTTCAATTTAATTAGTTTTTCTAAGATCTACTCGAGATAATTTGAGATTTAAAGAGACAATTGTAAATGAGTATTTTTAAAAAAATTTAATTATTTTTTTTTCAAAGTATATTACTAAAATTAATTTTTTTTTATTTTTATATTTGGGGGCTAATTAATTTTTAAGATATAATTTGAAAACAAATAAAATTTTATGCCACGTCAATATATTCTGTTTAATTGTAGGTGAAATTAGACGACAAAAATAAGTTCATCAAATTTCAAAAAAGTTTAACTGTGAAATTAAAGTAAGATGTCAAATTGATTATCGGCTAATAATTTGGGGGCAAAATAGTATTTCACCCTCCATTCTGTCAGAGATTGCTCTCACTGTCTCACCCTCTGTCAGACGTCTCTCACGCTCTCAATCTCGATTTCGCGGCTCTCTCCGTCTCCGATCTCGCCTCTCTCAGAATACGACGATCTCATCTTTCTTCATCTCCGATGACAACAATGATCGCACCGAGATCTGTTAATCTCATCCAAGTAATTTCCAAACATTTTTTTTTTTTAGAAGTTTGTTGAAAACCTTGATCTCAAACCCTAATTCAAAGTCCTAGTTTGAGTATTCTAATTTGAAAAATAAAACCCTAATTTGTTATTAATCAATTCTTTAATTCTGTTTTTATTGTTGTTAGATTTGATTGTTTTGTTTGTTACTGTAAAGAGAGGACACATCTTTGGGGTCTTGCATTTTTGAAGTTTTGTGGACTTTCCACTGTACCAAAATTATCTAAAAGGCATCTGTTACTTACAATTCAATCAACTTGCATTCTTTTGATTCACTTTTGAGTATAGATCTGGAAACAAATGGTTAAGAAATTTCCTTTGCCAAAAACAGCAACTGATTCAATTTTTTCTTACCACTGGTTCAATGGTAAAATCTTGGCCTAATAACCTTGAGGTTATAGGTTCAAGTCTGTTAGTAAAAATTATGCTTATTCCCAATCGACAACAATCAAACAATAATTTACACAAACAATTGAGCAAACAGATCAAGCGACTCTGTGTTTGATTTGAATTGCTTTGAAAGTACAAGGACTTCTTTAGAACAAATTACAATCGACAAGAAGGATGGAGTAAACAAAGTAAACATAAGGTAATTTCAGAATAAAACTACCAAAGTTCACAAAGTTACAAAGTACAAATTACAGAGAAACTACTCCTAAGTTACAGAACTAGTCCTAAGTCTAAAAGCTAACTGTTGTTAAGTTGTTGATGTCCCTTCTCCCTGGCAATTCCTGGCCTCTATATCTTCCCATCTTTCTCTGGCCAAAGATTGCATGTTCTCCCTGAATGTTGCAACTGCCTTTGCTTAACTGTTGCAACTGCTCCTTCACTTCCAAGCCCTCAAACTTCACCAGTTCTTCATCTCTGCCTGTCGAACCACCTTCCTTTCATGATGCCACATGTCCCTCAATATTTTGGGCTTCTGATCGATAAAGCCAAATCCTTATTCTACCATGCTCACTTCTGCACCAATCCACTAAGTCCACGCAGGGCCGGCCCTGAGTTTCCGGAGGCCTGAGGCGAAATAATTTTTCGAGACCTTTTTAGATATTTATAAAAAATAAAATAAAATCACTATGTTTGGTTTAGAGTTTTTAAAAATAATTGTCTGAGTTTGCAATTCGTATTTTTTTATATTTTTTTGTATTTGGTAACTTTAAAAAAAAAAAAACACACAAATATTATAGTTTTTAAGCGTATCTAAATTAGATGTATCTACAAAATAAATAAATAAAAATTGTGTAAAATATTTTTTTTAAAATACTAAAAAACACATAATTGGGCCATAAAGAGAAAAAAAAAATAGGCCACATAAAATTAGGCTAACAACTAATATATATACATATATTTTATATATATTTTTTAATTGGACTAACAACTAACACTTATAAATATTTTTTAATTCAACCTTTTATCAATTGGGCCAAATAGATTTTTTGAGGCCCCTTTAAAATAGCCTAAATTAATTAAACAGAATTGGGCCATTTTAAGTTTTTAATATAGTGCAAGACTAATAAATTTGGGGCCTTTTTTTGGGCCTAATTTTGGTGGCCCTAGGCACAGGCCTCACCAGCCTTAGCCCAGGGCTGGCCCAGAGTCCACGACTTAGCCTGGTAACTGCTCCATTTCCTAGGCCACTTACTGCACCTGCCCCATTCTTCTAATGCCATCTGTCCCCTTGATTGATAAAAGACTCTCACTTTGACTTTGCCACATGTCACCATTCGGTTGATCCACTTGTCGATAGGAATTTGACAAAAATGGGTGCAAACAAAGTCACCAGGCAACTACTTTGTACACTATGCCAAAGGTTGGGTGTGTATCTAATCGTTTCCCTCCCAAACACATATTAATGTGTATTAAGTACTAATTGGGCGTTTTATATATGTGTGTATATATATATATAATATAATATATAATAACTGTAAACAAAGAGTACATTTAAGGTTGACTTTTCAAGTCATGGTGAATCAAAACTCTCTCCAGTCATCCCTTATTTTCTTCACTTTCTCACCAAAACAACACTATCTTCCAATACGTCGAGAAAAGGGAAGTGTGTGAGTGAATTTCTGACCACACTGCCAACTCGGTATTCAGTTGGAGAGCACTGGCAGAATAGATGGCGCCTGATTGACCTGTAACAGAAAGAAGAGATTCCGGCGGTGGTTCGTCCACCCGGGGGCACTCCGATGATCAAGTCAGTTATCTCTCAAAGATGGATAAAGTGCTAAACTCACTGTTCAGAATATAAATTGCGTACCTTAGACCCATTGGGGGTGCCTCTTTTTATTGCCAACTTAATCCTAGTCCCAAATAGAAGCCTAGCTTCAATGGACTTCTGCTCAGTGCTTATCTTGGACTCTCCAATAGATAAAAATAAACTCCCTAAGAGCTTTATCCTTATCTAAGCTGAGGTCCTTCTCATTTTAGGACTCATGTCCCTTATTCGCTTATCCCGGACTCCGATATCTTAAGAGATAACCTCGGCCTAGCCGAGATCATCTCGGCGTCACGACCAGGACACGTGGCACCCCGGCTGACACGTCGGCGTCACCTTGGCCACATGTTGGTACTTAGAAAATATATCCCTACAACCGCCCCCTAGGTTCTATTACCTCGGCATCCTGAGGTGATGGAACCTATATCGTTATATCGTATAGCATGTCGGCTATCTTGCTGTATCATCCATTTACTGAGGTTATAATACGTCGGCTTCATATGACCAAGTCCAGCAGAGGTCACTTGCTTCATTAAACTAAGAACTCCAAGAGTTTTATCACGCGTATGAGCTGTCACGCAAAATAAATCAACCGTTTCTGCCACGCGTCTTCTCCTCACTGGATCGTACTCAATACGCGCCTGTAAGTCGAATTTTTTCTCGCGTGCGCCGTCTAATGCATACGTCGTTTTAGGCACATTAATTGCCTCTTTGCCGCCGTTTTTGTGTTTAGACAAAACTTCCCTTCCTCTTTCCGTCTCTTCACTTTACACATTGTTTCTGAAGCTTTTTCTCTTTCTAACTTTTTCCCAAAATCTGCCATTGTTCAAGCTTTCCTAGCTCTACAACTTTGCTCCGTTCACCTCTTCCGGCGTGATTTTCACCGCTTTGTTGCTTTTGCATCCGTTGTCTGACTTCGGCGATCCCCACACCGGCCTCACTTTTTCTGGTAAGCCACTGTTCCTCCTGGTTTCAGTTCTTGATTTACTTCGAACTCTGATATTTTTGCGAACTTGCTCATGTCTTCGATCATTTTAATCTGTACCTTAAACAATTGAGTATGTTTGCTTCGTGATTCTATTTTTGCCCAATCCTTTCTTGAATATTCACACACTGCTCACAAATTGGTTCACTTTTGCCACTGTTCTTGGCCTTGTACCCTTGCACACACTCTGTCACAGTGTTCTTGGTGATTCACCACTATTCTTGATTCTGAATCATTGCTCTTGTTTGTGTTTTCTATATTTTCTCCAGATTCTTGCCTTCAATCCTCGGTTACTTAGACTTAGGTTTGAGATTTTGCCATAGAACACACGAACCTTAGGGGAAACTAAAACGAATCCCCCTCTGATCTTCACAAATTCTTACCCCAGCATGAACTTTAGGTTTTGCCGAGGTCCCTCTAACCCTTCCAAAACACTCTCTTCTGAAATCCAACTCCTCTAATTAAGCCGACGTCATGGGTATGTGGAAGCATTGGGTAGACACCCCGACCAAGTTAGAATACTTTAGGCGGGAGTTTTCCATCCCTGCCGACGTCCACCTCAGGTTGGCAGGGGAGGAGGATTCCATTATGCCCGATGTGAACCTCATGCCTTTCCCAGTAGTGGCCTTTATCGAGTGTGGACTTCGGTTTCCACTTGACACCTTTTTCCGTGAGGTACTCCATTACTATAAGTTGAACCCAATGCAGCTCGCCATTAATTCCTACCGAGTCATCAATGGTATAATAGCCTTAGCCAAACAAGAGAATGCTAGGGTTACCTTAGCCGACATCCAATACTGCTACACTATGTATCGCCTGAAATCGGAAAAAGGCCACATCTATTACCTCAAGCTGAGGTCCACTGAGTACAAGCTCATTGCCGACCTCCCAGACTCAAACAAGGGTGCTGGAGATGATTACTTCATCGTCTCAGGCAACTGGGAATTTCAACCAAACGATGACCTCCACCTTTATCCCCTAAGCCGAACAGTTTTTGGAGAAGGAGATGGTAAGGGCCAAGTGTCACTTTTTCTTGTTCTCTCTTTTTTAAAGTTTTCAATACTTTGTTCTAACGTCTGTGCTCTTCTTTTTGCAGTTCTTCCCCAGTCACTAAAGGGTTTTCGCAAGTCTTTCTTCCCCAGTAAGGACTTGAAAAAGCTATTGGATTTGCCCGTCAACAAGCGGAGAGCTCCCTTGCTTCTGAACTTCATCCCGACCTACAAGTCGGTGCTTCCCGACGTCCCAAAGAGGAAGAAAAGCAGTTCTCCCCCTTCCGCCACAACTCCTCCAACAGCCTCATCATCTCGGCCAGATCAAGGATCGACCTCTGATCCAGCAGAGCAGCCGTCAACCTCGGCTCCATATCTGATCCCACCATCTCAACGCCAACGCCGCCGTAGAACTGCAATTTTTGCCGAGATGGGTCGCAAGAAAGCAGTTGCTGAAGACCTCTTGGCCGACATCCCATCCTCCGTCGACGCTCAACCAACACCAACTCAGCCTCCAAAGTCAAAACAAAAAAGGCTGCCAAAGGCAATGGTGACTTAGGTTGATACTGAGGATACCTTGCCAATTTCTAAATTGGCTTCGAGCGAGAAAACCCCTTCTGTTGCCGAGAAGAGGCCCGCCGAGACCGAACCATCCCAATCAACTCGGTCCAAGAGGCCGAGGTCTGAGTCCGCCATGACCTCGGGGACAATGAAATCAGATGCCCCCTGGGCCCCTTCGATCACCATCGAAGACAAGCCGGTCAAAGCGGGTGACAGTACGACCGACCTCGAAGTCGGCGTCGCCCTCTCCACGGCTTTGCTGCTTCCAAATGACCTTAACCGGAACGCCGAGATGAGCGAGTACGAAAACTTCGCTCTGATGCTCCAGCACTCTGTTCAAGTAAGTCTTCCACACTTGGTATTTTTATTTCTCCATTCTTTCATACTCAGAAGATTTTACTAACTTTTGTTCTGCTGATTCTCTTTCAGGCGATCCAGCACGCCCACTCCTTCTCTATGCAAGCTTTTGAAGTGAGAAAGGCGTTGGCCGACAAAATAAGGGAGGTCGCCGCTCTACAAAAGTCCCTCAACAGGGCCAAGGACAAGATGAAGACCCTGGCAGATCATGCCGAGGCAGTTGTAAAAGCCCAGGACGTGGCTGAGGAGAAAGTTGATGCTGCAGAGGCCATTGCCAAGGTCCTCACGGCTGAAAAGAAAGAGGCCGAGACAAAAATGGCCGAGGCCCAAAAGGAACTGCAAGATGCCTTGGCCACAAAGGAGGCTGAGATCAAGGCTACCGATGAGAGGGCATATGCAGAGGGGGCGGCCGACGTCAAGGAGGACTACAAGAAACAAGTGAAGCAGGCATGCAACAAGGGTTTCACCCTTGGTTGGATGGCTGCCCACAAAAAGCTTGACGTCGCCGAGGACTCCCCTCTGAAGAAAGTCGATGTCCTACCCCTGCCATTCCCCCCTACTCCAAGCCAATCCGAAGACGATTCTGAGTCTGAGGAGGAAGCTTTGGTGAGGAAGTCGAAAGAAGCTGTTAGGGCCAAGTCCCCTACTCCAAATGAGCAAGTCCTAGACTTGACTCAGGATGAGGAGGGTGAGGAGGTCCCCAAAGAGGCTACTCCTGAGAAGGCAACATCGGACGTGCCTGTAGCCGACAAGAGCCTCGACCAAACCCTTCAAGAAATAGATGCCGAGCTCGTGGCTGAGAAGGCCGCCGAGATGTCTTCTCCGCAGTCTTCCGAATTCCAGACCCAACCGCCTCAAGACGCCGAAGAGTCTTAGTTTTGATGCTTCTCTTTTTTCTATACTTTGTACTTTTTTCCCTTCTTTCTTTGAAACTATGTAAGCACTTCAGTTGGCCGACATGCCATCTTTTGAATATAAATACAACTTCTTCTTTTGAGTTCTTGTATGTTTGCCTTCCCTTTACTGCTCTTGTATGACTCTTATACTTAGAATATTTTGCATATCTTCGATGTACACCTTAACTGTGTAATCTTCTCGGGGTGAAATACCTCGGATATACCCACCGACGGTTTACATTGGCAAGTACATAAGTACTTATTTTAATACAACCTTTAACTTGTAAATTTTTCACAAATTTCAACAAGTGTTCAGTTCAACTTCAACTTGTAAATTTTTCACAAATTTCAACAAGTGTTAAACATGATCTCGGTTTAACTTCAACTTGTAAATTTTTCTTAAATTTCAACAAGTGTTAAACATGATCTTGGTTTAACTTCAACTTGTAAATTTTTCTCAAATTTCAACAAGTGTTTAAACATGATCTCGGTTTAACTTCAACTTGTAAATTTTTCTCAAATTTTAACAAGTGTTAAACATGATCTCGGTCTAACTTCAACTTGTAAATTTTTCACAAATTTCAACAAGTGTTAAACATGATCTCGGTCAAACTTTAACTTGTAAATTTTTCACAAATTTCAACAAGTGTTAGACTAATTTAGCCGGTATATTCTAGGAACCATTTTCCAACTTTCTGCCCCCTAATGTGAACTTAAGTTCCACTTGGGTTTTCATTATGTATGTGTTTCTAGAAACATCATCAACTATCTTATCAGTCACAAGTGTGAAAAATCAAGCAAAAACTTTATTTACTACTTCGGCTAATAACAAAGAACAAGAAAGTCTAATGGTAAAAAAATTTTAGATTGCAAGTATTCCAGGGCCTTGGCAACTCTTTGCCTTCACTATCTTCAAGCCGATATGCCCCATTGCCTAATACCGAGATGATTCTATAGGGTCCCTCCCAATTTAGGCCAAGCTTGCCCTCTCTGGGATCCTTTTTGTTGACGATGACTTTCCTCAAGATGAGGTCACTAATTTGAAACTCTCTTGGGTTGACCTTCTTATTATAAGCCCTGGCAAGCTGCTGCTGGTATGCCGTCAGCTGAATTGCAGCTCTCTCCCTTCTTTCTTCTAGCAGATCCAGATCTCGGGCTAATAATACATCATTAGTCCCATTCTCTACTCCCTGGGTTCTGATCCCTGGGATGCCAACTTATAGAGGAATGACTGCTTCTGTGCCATAAGCCATGGCAAATGGGGATTCCCCCATTGATCTTCTCGGCGTAGTCCGATATGCCTAGAGTACACTGGGCAGTTCATCCACCCATTTTCCTTTTGCTGCTTGTAGCCTCTTTTTTATCCCATCAAAGATAACTTTGTTGGACGCTTTTGCTTGTCGATTGCTTTGAGGAAAACTTAGGGTTGAAAAATAATTCTTGATTTTGAATTTTGCACAGAAGCTCTTGATTAGCTTACTGTCAAATTGTGTTCCATTATCTGCAACTATTGCTCTTGGGATCCTAAATCTAGTGATGATGTTCTTCCATATGAAGCTCTTCACATCCATATCTCGAATCTTCGCAAGGGGTTCAACTTCTATCCACTTGGTGAAGTAATCCGTTGCTACCAGCAGGTACTTCCTTTGCCCAGTTGCTTAGGGCAGTTTTCCAACCAGATCCATGCCCCATTGGGCAAATGGCCAAGGACTGGATACTGGGTTTAGGCCTGTTGCTGGTTGGTGTGTCAGAGGTGCAAACCTTTGGCACTTTTCACACTTCTTGACATAGGCTTCTGAATCTTTCTGCATGTAGGGCCACCAATACCCCTGGGTAATGGCCCTATAAGCAAGTGATCTGCCCCGAGTGTGGCTTCCACATACTTCTTCATGTATTTTGTACAAAAAATCTTCGACTTGTGAAGGATGTACACACCTCAAAAGTGGTCCAGTGAAGGATCTTCTGTAGAGATGTCCTTCTGCTATCAGACTGAATCTTGCTGACTTCAATTTGATCTTGTGTGCCTCTTTGTGATCATCTGGCAGTTTTCCTTCTTTCAGGAATGCTGTTATTGCATCCATCCAGCTTGGTCCCATGTCCACACACATTGCTTCACGCTCTGTGGTCAATGGTTCGATGCTCGGGCCCGACAAGTAGTCAACCATTATCGTCCTTGCCTTTCCAGGTTGTATTGCACTAGCCAGGTTGGCCAGGGCATCGGCGTGACTGTTATCATCTCGGCTAATTTGCTGTAGTCGGCAATTCTGAAACAAGGCCACCAACCTGCTGACCTCTTTTGCGTATGCCGACATCCTCTCATCTCGGACTGCAAACTCGCCCGTTGTCTGGTTGACTATAAGCTGGGAGTCACAGAAGACTATCACCTCATCTGCTTCTACTGTTACTGCCAGTTTCAGTCCTGCAATCAGTGCTTCATACTCTGCTTCATTGTTTGAGGCCTTGAACCCTAAACGAATGGATTGTTCTAGTTTTCATCCATCTGGAGACACCAGTACTACTCCTACCCCCACTCCTTGTCGGTTTGAACTCCTAACAACAAACAGTCGAAAGGAGTCGCCGATGTAAATGTTGCAGGGCCTGAGTTTTTCTTCCTTTCTTTGTTCTGTTGCTCTCGGTTGGGCTCCTCTTTGCTCGCTTGGACATCGTTCACCTTGGCTCAACAGAGCCCGATGTATGATGGATCCTGGCGTGAACTCGGCCACGAAGTCGGCCAAAACTTGGCCTTTGATTGCTGTTCTGGGTCTGTATTCCAGGTCATACTGGCCAAGGCCACTGCCCATCTGGCTATTCTGCCTGTCAGATCTCCCTGCTGTAACAGGGACTTCAAAGGATGTTCAGTTAGCACCACAATTTTGTGGGCTTGAAAGTAATGGTTCAACTTCTTTGAAGCCATTACTAAGGCCAGCGTTAACTTCTCTAAGGGTAAATACCTGGTTTTTGCATCAGCTAGGGTTTTTCTTACATAGTAAACTGCCCTTTGTTCCCCTTTTTCTTGTCGGATTACCACTGCGCTTACCGCATGTTCCGAAACTACTAAGTACAGGAACAGCTCCTCTCCAGGTTCTGGATTTGAGAGAACTGGAGCCGTGGTCAGATACTTCTTCAAGTCGGCCAGGGCGACTTCGCACTCCTCGGTCCATAAGAAGTCTGTCGCTTTCTTCACTAAGCTGAAGAAAGGTTTGCACTTGTCTGAGCTTTTGCTTATGAACCTATTCAGGGCTGCAACCCTTCCAGTCAGCATCTGCACCTGTTTTGCCGATGTCGGGCTCTTCAACTCTAGGATGGCCTTGATCTGGTCTGGGCTAGCCTCAATGCCCCTTCTGGTCACCAGGTATCCCAAGAACTTACCAGATCTAACTCCAAATGCGCACTTTGATGCATTGAGTCGGAGCCGATATGTTTTAAGGATATCGAAGACTGCTTTTAGGTCAGCCAGATGACCTTCAGGTTCCTTGGTCTTCACGACCATGTCATCGATGTAAACTTCTACTGTTCGACCGATCATGTGTCTGAACATCTTGGTTACCAATCTCTAGTAAGTTGCTCCCGCGTTTTTTAACCCAAAAGGCATCACTCTGTAGCAATACAGCCCTTTTGGGGTGATAAACGCAGTCTTCTCCTCGTCTGGGGGTACATGGCTATCTGATGGTACCCCCTGTAGGCATCCAGGAAACTTATCCTTCCATGCCCCGAAGTGGCATCCACCAGTTGGTCAATCTTGGGTAAAGGAAAACTGTCTTTGGGACAGGCCTTGTTTAGGCTGGTAAAGTCCACGCAGACCCTCCATTTACCATTCTTTTTCTTTACCACCACTATGTTTGATAGCCATGTCGGGTAATTTACCTCTCGAATGACTCTGGCCTCTAGAAGTCTGTCCACCTCTTCCTCCACTGCCTCAACATGCATTAACATCAGTCTTCTTGCCCGTTGTATTACAAGTTTGGCTGACCTGTCTACGTTTAGTTTATGGCAAGTGACCTCGGGGTCAATGCCTGGCATTTCGTAAGGCGTTCAGGCAAACACTTCGATGTTTGCTCTCAAGAAAGTCTCCAGCTCTTTAACCTCTTCATCGGCTAAGCCCAAGCCGAGAAGGAAGAAGCGTTCTTCATCTCCCTGCTGGACGAGGATTTCCTTTAGGGCTTCTTCACTCTTCTCGGCTAGCTCCTTGCCGACGTCATCTAGGACTTCCACGTCCTCGTCTTCGATCTCTACTGTCTCTGGTTCTCGTATGCTGCAGGTAGATTTCATTGCTGCCATGGAGCAGTTCTTTGCCTGCAGCTGATCCCCTCTGACCTCCTCTATCCCATGCTCTGTTGGGAACCACAATAGCTGATGTAGTGTTGAGGGTACAGCCCCCATTGCATGTAGCCATGGCCTCCCCAGTATAGCATTATAGGGGGATGGTGTGTCGATTATGGTGAATTCTGTCTTCACCCTCTTGGTGCCTGCCTGCACCTCTAAGGTTGCTAATCCCAGTGGCCACGTCGGCATTACATTGAACCCGACCATTGGGCTGTTGGATTGCTCCATATCGTCTGGGTGAAGGCCAAGCTCCTTGTAACACCTGACATACATGATGTCACAAGAGCTGCCTTGGTCAATTAGGATGCGCTTCACTTGGCACTCCCCAACCTGGAGGGATACTACCAAGGCATCGTTATGTGGATGATGTACCATCTCAAGGTCGGCTTCAATAAAGGACACTACTGGTCCCTGGCACTCCTCATCTCGAGGTCTTTTCTCCCTAACCTGGTACACGTGCTGCAAGTGCTTTACCTTTTAGGTCTCCTCCCGCATTTCGTTTTCGTTGACCTTTGAGTGAATTACATTAATTACCCGAGGTCCGCCTGCCTGCAGTTGCTGTGCTGGGGGAGGTGGAGCTGCTGGTGCCTGAGGTAGTCTTGCCTGTTCTTCCCTTGTCCTGGCTTCATCTACAAGGTCCCTTAAATAGCCTTGCCTTACCAGGTCTTCCAGGTGTGTTTTAGGGCTCTGCAACACTGAGTCAGATGCCCATCTTCATTGTGGTAAGCACAATGCTTACCAAGGCTTCTTCCCATAAACTCTCCTGGTACCCTTGCTGGTGCTCTGAAATAGGGTTGGGTTCGGATTTTCTCCAAGACTTTGTAAACCGGAATTCGAAATACGGTTGTGACTACCTGAGCAGCCCTTAATCTGATTTCTGGTTTGTTGTATCCACCATCACCTCGGCTTCACTTCGGCGAGCCATTTTTCTTCTCTGGTTTCGGCGCCTTTGTTGCCGGCGTATCCTCCTTGGCCCTGGCGTACTTCTCTATTCTGGCCATTAATTCCTCCATACTTTTTGGCAGTATTTTTGCCAATGACTTTCGGAGCAGACAATTATCTTTTAGGCCATTCTTAAATGATACGACCGCCACCTCTTGATTGCATTCTGGTATTCGGTTGAATACCTCATAGTACCTTTTGGCATAGGCCCTCAGGCTTTCGTCCTCGCCAATTTTCAGAGCCATCAGGGCATCCACTCTTAATGGCTGTAGTTTGTTCGTCACGAACCTGGCCACAAACATCTTGGCCAGGCCTTCCTAGGTTTTCACAGTTCCTTTCGGCAACTTATGAAACCAGTCTGATGCAATTTCTCCGAAGGATGAGGGGAACACCTTATAGAGCAACGGCTCATTCCCGGTGTATAACGCCATCGAGTTTAGGTACAAACCGACGTGAAAGTTGGGGTCCGACTTCCCGTCGTAGATCTGGAACCTCGGCATACTGAATCTTTTTGAGGCCTCAAATTTGTCCAATTCCACCGAGAACGGTGTTCTTGGCTTCACAGGGGAGGTTACCTCGGCATTTTGTTGCTTCCTCTTGAGGTAATCTCTCAAGTTCTCTTTGGTCCGTCCAGGAGCTCGGCTATCTCTTGACTTCAGCCTTTTAGGTGCACTGCTCTTAGCTTCGTTGTGAGCCCTTTTCGACCTTTCTTCATTAGTTGCGTCGAAGCACAACTCCTACCTTTGAACATGTTGATGTTCTCTAGGGTCTACTTCCTTGGTGCGATGTGTCCTTCGAGATTCTTCCCTTCTCGAGTCTCCTCGCCCGACCTCCCTTGAAGGCCGGTGAGTGTTTTTCGCTCCTGGTGTGCTGAGGGGCTACAGGGATTGTTTTCTGCCCTTCCTTCTGGGCATTGGCCACTGGAATCGGCGTGTCCTGCAGCGGGAATGGTGGCTGCATGACGTTGTTTTGCATCATGAAATTGACGACCGATTACAGGTCTGCCAATTTGTTTGCCATCCCCTTCATCTCTTTGTCCCTCCATAGGCATCTATCCTTCCATACCTGGAGGGTATCCTCGTTATAGTACTCGTTTCGGTCTGATTTCTTCTGTACGTCGCCCTCCTGGCCGACGTCCTTTCCTCCGTGATTCTTATCACGAGTCTCTTCGTTGCAGTTGTCTTCTTCGACGTCAAGGTCAATATGTTTCCCACTCCCAGCAGGAGTGTCGTCTCCAACCTTCTCTTTCTGTCCGTCGTTGGCCATCTATTCTCCTTTCTGTCCCATAGACGGCGCCAAATTATGTAAGTGAATTTTTGACCACACTGCCAACTCGGTATTCAGCTGGAGAGCACTGGCAAAATAGATGGCGCCTGATTGACCTGCAACAGAAAGAAGAGATTTTGGCGGTGGTTCGTCCACCCGGGAGCACTCCGATGATCAAGTCAGTTATCTCTCAAAGATGAATAAAGTGCTAAACTCACTGTTCAAAATATAAATTGCGTACCTTAGACTCATTGGGGGTGCCTCTCTTTTATTGCCAACTCAATCCTAGTCCCAATAGAAGCCTAGCTTCAATGGACTTCTGCTCAGTGCTTATCTTGGACTCTCCAACAGATAAAGATAAACTCCCTAAGAGCTTTATCCTTATCCAAGCTGAGGTCCTTCCTCATTTTAGGACTCCTGTCCCTTATCCGCTTATCCCGGACTCCGATATCTTCGGAGATAACCTCAGCCTAGCCGAGATCACCTCCGCATCACGACCAGGACACGTGGCACCCCGGCTGACACGTTGGCATCACCTTGGCCACGTGTTGGTACTCAGAAAATATATCCCCACAAGAAGTAAAGGATTTACATCAAGACACGTCTCAAGAAGCTTTTATGAGGAAGAGTTGCATTTCATATGCTCATGGAAGATTTATACTTCTGTTAATAATGGGGAAAAAATAGAAATTTCTTTCCATCCTTGATGAACTAAAGGTGGGTTTTGGAGCAGTGGTTTGGTGGGGGGCACCGGGTACATATGGACTCTTTTTTGATTGGTATTACTAATGTACTTCTGTGTTTTCCCTCAGTTAATGCTTACATTTATCATTATCTAACTCAATTATTTATGTTATTAATGTTTTATTTGCTTATTCTTCAAATTTTCAATACATACGCATCGTGTGTGCTTATCCTCTAGTTTTTTGATTGCCCAAATAGAATCCTTCGAACTGAACCAAACTTCCTGAATTGATACCAATTTGGTTGGGGGGTTGCTCCACAAGAAAACTAAATTGATTGGTTCAGTCCCAATACCAAGTTCTACCCTGACTCTATTGAACCGATTGCACCCGTAACTTTCGTCAACATGCATCTTCTTTTTGTTTTTGTGCTCTTTAAGTTCTCAACTGTATTAGCAGAGAATATGAGTTTTGATTTCTCATCTTTCACTCTTCTAAATCTCATTCTCCTCTGTGATTCCTACTTCTGGAATAGCGTCTTTGAGATCCAACATAGTAATTTACAACTTTTGAATTGCTATATATATTCTATCCATGAGGGTAATAACAAATTCATCTCTATCCAATTTGATACTACAATCGATTCACTCTTCGTCTAAATTACTGGTATTGAAATTTGTGTAGGTGCCGTTCTCTCTGTTTTTTGATTTCCTTAATTATATGACATATGAAAAGTAACGAATTATGGTTTTATTATTTGGTTACTTGGTAATCATTTTTATAATGTTTTGTTTTCGTAGTTTTTTTTCTTATCTTAAAATTCTTTGTTTAATAAATATATATATTTTTATCTTTGATAAATTTTCTTTGACTTTAGGTTTTGTTTCTAATAAATATATTATTTATTGCTTGATTTTACTTTGTGTATTGGTTTGTTTGCCAAGAAATCCTAGGAACAGAATTCATAACTTTTGGATCTCGATGCTAGATGCTAAAAAAATGGACATCTTTCTCGCAATCTTCAATGAGATTAATTTCTTTCTCAAATTTCTTTGCATCAAAATTATAATTTTTTTTTTTCTAATTAAATTTGTAATATTTTGTTTCTTTTTTGCAATTTTTTCCCTAGATTTTTTAAATTTAAATTACTAGCATTGAAATTTGTGTGGTTTCGTTTCTCTTAATTTCTCGATTTCCCTTAATTATATGACCTGCAAACAATAACAAATTTACCAGTTATGGTTTTATAATTTGGTAGTTGAAAAATCTAGAAACCCTAGATGTTGATTTGTGATTATGTATCAATAAAAAGCAGTAAAAAACAATCCCAATCAAACAATCAAGAGAAAGAGACACAACGATTTTTACGTGAAAAAACCACAATTGGACACCTCCAACTGTGATAAAAAAACCACGGGCAACTGCCACAAGACAATCCACTAAGAAGATATAAAGGAATTACACAAGTATACTCTCAATTATCTAGCGAATCCACAACGCCTAATTGAACCAACCTCTATGTGCCTCTTCCAACCCCATCTTCACCACGGAATTGTCTTTCTGATGAGCCACTCTGGATTCCACCAAAGCTTTAGGCTCGAATTCTTCAGAATCCACAACTGAAGAATAACTCTCTCTTTTGTGTATAACAAACAAATCTTTGATGTACTCTCTTTAAACCATGAGTTGAATACTCATTAAAACATCAAAGAAAATAACAAAATATTCCCAGATATAAGCCTTTAAGAACCAAAAAGAAGATCTGGAGGACTTCAATGAATTCCTTAGTTTTGGGAGAAAACCAAGTATTTATAGAGAACCAAAAATAATCCTAGATTGGGAAGAAAACAAACTCCTTGAGAAATCCGGATTCTGAGCCTCGCTCGAGCGAAGCTTTGCTGGCTCGAGCAAGGAGTGCATTTTTCGTGATTTCTACTAGTGCCTTGGCTCGAGCGATGAATACACTCTTTCAGGTTTTTGTATGGACACAATCCTTGGCTCGAGCGAGAAATCCTTGGATCGAGTGAGCAAACCTTCGCTCGAGCGAGCTATTCTTGGCTCGAGCGACCAATGGCAGACATGCAATTTTGAATGCAATTTTGCATTTTGCTTCGGCCGCGAGCTGACCAGGCAGCTCGACCCCCGTAATAATCAGCGAAGTGGCAATCTTGAAAGCATTGACATCACAAACTTCTCTGCAAGGCTCGATTCGGGTTGGATTCGCATCTAATAAACTCATAGCCTCACTGAAATAAAAGTGCAAAAATAAATACATCTGAAAGGAGTTTTGTCAAACGGGGTTGCCAAGAATAAAAACCTAACAGTAGTAATTATTTTTGTAATGTTTGGTTTTCGTCATTCCTATTTTGTCTTACAATTTTTTGTTTAATATTTTATTTGTTTTCAATAAATTGTCTATAATTATTTGGTTTTTTTTTAGATAAATATATTATTTATTACTTGATTTTCTTTTTATCTTTTGGAGTGGTGGTTTGCCGTGAGATCTTGAGAACATAATTTCTGGAGATATTAGATCCCAATGCTTGAGGTTAAAAAAAACAAACTTCTCTTTTTCGCAGTCTCCGTTGAGTTGAGACTAAGTTTCTCTCAAAAAAAATTTCAATCAAAATAATAATTTTGATTTATAGTTAAATTTGTAATATTTTGTTTCTTTTTGCATTTTTTTTCATTTCCCTATTTTTTTTTCATTTAAATTACTAGTGTTGAAATTTGTGTAGTTTCCTTGCTCTCGATTTCTCAATTTCTCAATTTCCTTAATTATATGAGTTATGGTTTTACAATTTGGTTACTTGGTAATAATTTTTATGATGTTTGGTTTTTGAATTTCTTTTTCTTGTTTTATAATTTTTTGTTTAATATTTTCTTTATTTTTGACAAATTTTCTCTAATTATTAGTTCTTTTTTCTAATAAATATATTATTTATTTAAATTGTATATTGGTTTGTTTGCCAAAAAATCTTGAGAACAAAATTCATAACTTTTGGATATCAATACTTGATGCTAAAAAAGGGATATCTTTCTCGCAATCTTCATTGAGACTAGGGTTCTCTCTCCGATTTTTTTGCAATCAAAATTATAATCTTAATTTCTAGTTAAATTTGTAATATTTTGTATCTTTTTTGCAATTTTTTTTTTCCATTTAAATCACTAGTATTGAAATTTGTGTTGTTTTGTTTCGCTCAATTTATCGATTTTCTTAATTATATGGCATATGAACAGTAACAAATTTATTTGTTATGGTATTATAATTTGGCTACTTGGTAATTATTTTAACAAATAAAATAATTATCAAAATAGAATTGGAGTTTATATCATTGGGTGTATAACAAAATAAAAAATGATACATATCATACCACATAATTCTATCATATATCTAATGATTTGTTCTATTCAATTTCATAGACTAATATTTTAATTTTTAAAAAATTATCAAAATATAAAAGTTAAATATAATATAACACGGATCTTACACCCATGTGAGACATTCTCACATGAGTGTGGGACCCATTACGTAACATTTATTACAAAAATACATAGGGGATGTTTGGGAAGCTAAGTTTGAGGATAAAATAAAATAAAAAAACCAAAAAGTCCCTAAACCAACACTTTATATTAAAAAGAAAATAAAAAAATAGCTGAAACCGTGGGCTGTCAGTGACAGTGTAGGCACAACCTACCACTGTCACATTGACAAGTTGTCCCATTATTGGTAAATGACAATTTTGCCCCTTTACATCAATTTAAAAAAATGTGAGGTTAGGGACGAATTTGTCATTTTAACTTCAAACCTCATTTCAACACATTTTTCAATACAACAACTCAAATAAAAATTCATCCCATCTTCCCAAACACAAAAACTAAAATAACCTACTAAAATAACCAAAAAGTCTCTAAAATAGCCACTTCCCAAACACCCACATAATATACACCATAAAAATACACAACATGGTGCATATGGGATGTGTAGCATAGAATTTCCCATTTATTTAACTTTTCATTATTATTCTAATCATTTGTAATATGAGGGGTGTTTGATAACCTGATTTAGTATTTAAAATTGAATATATTAAGTGGTTATCAATAATCAATAAGCTCATTTGATAACCACACTTGATATCACTTAAAATTTAAGTACTTCTTAAAATGTAAGCTAAAATTTTAATTTTTTTTTTAAATCATATAAAACTTACTTAATTCTAATTGAATTTATAAATACTAAATATAAATATCGATATACATTATTATAAACTCACTACTACCACAACTACTACTACCACTATTACTGTCATGCCGCCACCGCCACCACTACTATTATCACCTTTATCACTATTATTATTGTTGCCATATGCACTACCATACCACTACCATCTCTATCGCTGCCATTACCACTACCATCACAATATAAAAACTGAAATATACAATTTGAAAGTAATAAATTTCAAATTTGATCTTATACATATCAAATAACTTATTTTTAATTTAACGTTTAAATTTTTATCAAACAGTTTTTGAATTTAAAAATTTAACATTTACTTTTTAATACTTAACTTTTAGTTTTCAGTTTTCAAGTTTATTAAATATCACGTAGGTAAAGTAATACATTTTATTGACATACTTTAACATTGTGCTAGGTAGCAAACTAAAAAATTGCCATATGTCATTTATTTTTTTATTTTTTTGTATCTTTAGGGTTTAGGGTCCTTTTATTTTCTCTTGTGTTTGTTAACTCCATATATCATCTTATCTTTTTAAAATAATGTTAAAGCAGCTTTCTGATAATGTTAAAGTATCTTATCTTATCTTATCTTTTTAAAATGCACTATTGTCTTTGTATTGTTAAAATTGTTACGAACATACTTATTTTTAAAAATTCAAGTTATAATTGTCCCATGACTAGGCGTGTACAAAGATTAAAAAATAATACACTACAAATTGTCAAAAAAAATACTAAATATTGATAAATATTCTTTTCATCTACCCCACATTCATCTCTATCAAAAGAGAAAATAAATACAAATACAATGATTATGAAAGATTCTCCACCATTATAAATGATGAAAATTGATATTTTTTTCATGATCCCTAATATTATTCTTTATGATATTATGGATGAATCCATTACATATCTAATGACTATGAAATAAAAATATAAATTTATAATTATTTTAAATTAAGAAAATATCATTACGCTTATCATTGGATGATATAATGGAGCCTCTCTATTATAATATATAATGAATTGTAATAGAGAGAATCACAATCCAAACATAGAAAATTTAAGTGAAACATAAAAAACAGAGTGAGAGTTGAAACACAACATGAGTTATTTTTGTCTCTTAATTATAGTGCATCCAAGTAGACATGCTCGATACATGGTTATCTAAGTAGTGATGGTTTGCTCTTCCAAATCAATGCTTCACTAAACATTGTTGTCACTCACTCACTATCCTCAGAATTGGGCAATGGAGACGCAACATGCTCAGCACTTCCCTCCTCTACTTGTTTTGTTCTTCTCTTTGTTGCCTTTAATTTTTTGGCTAGCCACTCTGCCTTTGGGCAAAGCTCAACAACCTCTTTATCTAGTTCAATGAGAAATGAATCTCCATCAACTCTTGCCCCTTGCATTTTTTTGCTCGCTACCATCGAAGAATTGTCTGTGGAAACACTTGGAAAAGCCTTTCTAGATGAACTAGTTGCCATGTCAACTTCCTGTTCATCAACTCCCTCTTCTTCCTCCACCATCTCTTCTATCATCAAAGCCTTACTAGCGGGCATGTCCAATTTTGTCTCCCCAAATTTGTATGCTCCTAGCATAGGGAATATCTAAGAAGCAACCGAAAAAATTGATCCAATAAAATTAATAGGAGTAGATATATTAGCTAAGCAGAACTTTAAATGAAAGTAAACAAAACAAAGAACAAGAAGGAAGAATTGAATTAAGATGTTATTTTTCTTTTTATGGGAATATGTTGTCTTGTTTATCAGACATTTAGACACAGACCAATCTTAAAATGTAAAATGTAACTACTACTATTTTATGTTCTGCATACCAATTTTGGGCCCTGTTACTTTTTATTAGATGTTGATTTTGATTGTGGCTTTTTTAGTTTTATAAATCGCAATAGTAAAAAAATTAATAAAACAAAATATAAAATAAAACAAAAATCTATCTCCTCTTCTTATCAGTCTGTACAGGTAAATAAAACTGAAAGTGCATGCATACCTCAGGGAGAAGGCAATGAACATGAGCAACGTAGAGGCATTCTTCACAATTGTAAGTAGGCTGTTCTAGGTACCTCATTTCCTCACAAGTATCGAAGTAGAACTCTGAGTGTTCATGTTCATCCCGATAGTCTCTGATGGGAGAATTGGTGAGAGTGAGGGGATGCCTATGATATTCATCTTTGGCAGTTGGTGGCAATTTTGGAACACAATAGGGATGAAGATTGAATTCGGACTCCACACAGCAGAAGAAAGGGGTGATGTTTATTAGCCTATTACAAACGGAGCAATACAATGAGGACGATCTGTCCTTGAAAAAAGGAAGGGGGTGCTGGTGAATTTCAGACTTGATGAACCAGGGTTTGGAAACTGGGCATCTAATGTCAAAGAAGATTCCGCACTTGGGGTTGCAACAAACATAGGCGAAACCTGAAGCAAACTTAGTACACGCATGGCACTCAAGTTCATCTTTGAATTCATGTGCCTTCCCACTACTTATTCGCCTTATATATGGCTTCTCCTTTACAAAAGGATCCTCCGACTGACGAATTGAATACTCGATCAGGGTGAGTGCGTGTTGTTGGTGGCAAAAGGAGTGTTTTACCTTAAGAGGCAAATCCGCACAAGATTTGTGCAGCAAAAACTTGCATTCAAGGCAGACATAGACGACAGAAGAATCCTCCTCAAAGAGAAGCTGGCAAGCATCGCAAGTTATAGTATAACCCTTTTTAGTCATCTCACAAGGAATCAAAGGATGGCAGTGGCTTGACTGTTGAATCTGGAACTCCTCCTCCTCCTCCTCCCTGCCTCTGGCCCTGCCTTGAGAATTTTGGCTAGGCAATGGTATCAACGAAGCTCAACAAGGGTCGAGGCTAAAGTTACAGTCAGAACAATGGAAGGTAAAGCCCACCAGCACCTTCCCACAAGCGCTGCACCGATTGGAAGCAGAATCGAAATGGTGGTGAACGAGCAGGGTAAGCGGGTGTTGTGGATGAAGAGGATGATCGATCTGGGAAGGCCATTGGGCGCATGATTCATCCAGCAAGCAATTGCACTCTAGGCAAACACAGATCCAACTTCCATTGATGGGTTGCCTGCAGGCAGAACAGGGAAAATTAAAAATGGTTTTGTTATCGCAGATAATAAATGGATGTGGGTGGCGAAGTAGACTTTGAATTTGACGGTCTTGGACATTTCTTGTTTCGGTATGCTTTAGTAAAGCATAACAAGGGTCCAGGTTAAAGCCACAATCGGAACAGTGGAAGTAATTAGGGGAGCGAGGGATCGGGCCACAGGCATCGCACTTGAATGACACAACAGATGATGATGATGATGCATCATTTGGGGACGTCATTTGGAAGGTGAGAGGGTGTTTTGGGTGAAAGAGGTGTACCATCTCTCTTTGCAATTTAGCGCATCGTATGTGGATATTGTAACTTGGAAAGCAAAAGTGTTCGCGACACGAATACGCACACGACCAAAGAGGGATTTCGTTCCGGCATACCAAGCACTCGCCAGGGTCCACTTTCTTGAATATCAATGGATGCCCATGGATGAAATGTTGAATCTTGTCTTCCATCTCTGGATCTCTCTCTGTCTCTCTCTGTTGAATCTTGTCTTCTCTCTCTCTCTCTCTCTCTCTCTCTCTCGTGTGTGAGATGAAGGTGCTGATTGTTGCAGTGCAAGAAACCTTACACTTTTTTTTGGATATGAAACATAAATCTATTTTGTAGGATCATTTTCAGACTTAAAAATGATTGTGTTTATTTTACTATCATGTTTAGATGAGTGAAAAAGTAAATCATGTGAACGAGAGATATGAGTGAAATTTAATTTTCTTCCTTTATATTCTGAGAGACAATCTTGGTATTATAAATATTTTATAACTAATCAAATTGTTTCTCATCGCTTTTTCAAATTTGGTGTAGATGCTGAGCATGGTGCGTAGCAACAACTATTGTGCATCTTATTAGGCCCATTCCATGGCCCAATTTGATAATCTAAATCGTTTCACATTTTAGAAGATATCGAGTAGAATATACTTGTAAAAAATCATGTCGATCGGATATCGTTAACTCTTTCATCAAATTACATTTGTATTTAAAAAAATGATAAATGTAATTTGAAATATAAAATTTGATGAAAGAGTTAATGATATCTGATCAACGAAATTTTTTGCAGATATATTCTACTCAATATTTTCTAAAATGTGAATGGTTTAAATTATCGAATTGGGTCCTGAAATGGGCCCAATAAGGTACGCAACAATTGCAGTTGCACACCATGCACAACAACAAATCTAATCACTTTGATGAAATATAGTTTACGGTTGTTTTGGAAATTAGTTATTATAGTTGTTTTTTGACTTTTTATATATATAAAAAAATTATGTAGAAAAATAGAAAGAATAATTACTTTTTTTTAAAAAAAATTTACTCATAAATCCCATACGGGGGAATATTGATCCATTTAGTCCTAAGAGTTTTCTTATGAACCAAGCAGTCCTTTTTGTTTTAGAAAGTTTGATTTGGTGCCACTTAAATTTAAGTGAATGCGCTTTTTTGGTTTATTTTTTCAATTTTCTAATTCGTTTTTGGGATGAGAATGAAAATGTGAGGTGTGGAAGATTCTTTTGGGGGGATTGGTGGTTGAAGTATTGGTTGTCAATAGGTTTGCAAATGAACCGAGCTGTTCATGAACAAGCTCGGCTCGGTTCATTTAGTAAACGAGCCGAGCCCGAGCTCAAATATTAGGCTCGTTTAGTAAACGAGCCGAGCTCGAGCTCCCATAAGCTCGGCTCGTCAAGCTTGGCTCGTTTATCTTTATTTAAATTATATAATAAATATATTATTTATATATTAAATAATATATAAATATATAAAAAAATAATATAAATACATTATTTATATAATAAATAATATTTTTTATTTAAATATTTGTATTTAAATAATAAAATAATATTAGAAAAAATTTAATCCAGCCAAGCCGAGTCGAGCTCGAGTTATATTAATGTTAATGAGCCGAGCCGAGCTCGAGCCTAGTTTCTTATCGAGCCAAGCTCGAGCTTAATAAACGAGCTCAATAAGTAAACGAGCCGAGCTCGAGCTTAGCAAAGCTCGGCTCGACTCAGTTCATTTGCAGCCCTAATTGTCAAGCGTGGCAACTCTAATCAATTTTCCACCCTTAGGGTTGAATGCTATATTTGGTAGAGGTTTTCAAATCATGATTCCAAATTAATTTCAAAACATATTTTGAAAACATATTTGAGTTGTATATTTGGTATAAGTTTTGAAAACTCTTTAAAACTCATAACCAAATAAATTTTCTCATTTCATATGTCACATCAAAAATTCAAAACTCATTTAAAAGCTCATAACCAAACAAATTTTTTCCTTTCAAATTATATTTTCAAAACTCACAAACTCAAAATACAATTTTATTCTCAAATTATAATTCTAAAACTCTACCAAACACTACCATTTCTATTAGTGTGATTTTCTGGTATTGCATTGGAGTGTTACATTAGAGTGCTACGTTTAGAAAAAGTACACTAAGAAATTTTTGTATGTTACATTGATTAGAGTGTTACGTTTGGAAAAAGTACACTAAAGAGTTTTTGTGTGTTACATTGATTGGAGTGTAACATTTGAAAAAAGTACACTAAAGAGGATTTTTTTGGTTGTCAAGTGTAGAAATCTATATTTTTGTTAGTGTGATTTTTTGGTGTTACATTGGCGTGTTACATTAGATTGCTACATTTGAAAAAAAATATACTAAAAAGTTTGTATGTGTTACATTGATTGGAGTGTTAAGTTTGGGGAAAATACACTAAAGAGTTTTTTGGAATATTATGTTGTTACATTTGAGAAAAGTAACCTAAGGAATTTTTTTGGAATATTACATTGTTACGTTTGAGAAAATTACATTAAGGAGTTTTTTAGTGTGTTACATTAGAGTGTTACGTTTAGAAAAAGTATACTAAGAATTTTTTTTTAAGTGTTACGTTTAGTAATTTCAATATTATGAGAAAATCTACATTTGTCCCTCAACACATAACATATACTAAAATGAGACCTTTGGGTCCATAAGAAAAAAAGGAGCAAACAGTTCATAAAATTACTATTTGGGATTTATTAGTGTTTCACCCTAATTTTTTCTGATGATTTTTTAACTTTTTAATTATTTTATCCTATTACCAAAATAATTACCCTTTACTTTATGATTTTCATCATTTTTTATTCCACTTACAAATCAAATATAATAAAAGAATTCCTTCTTATCATTTTTTTAAGTTTGCACCAAATTAATCCATCCAAACGAAATCTTAGAGTTGTTAAGCTGTCTGGTTCACATGTAAAAACCGCATCTTCTAACCTACCAACTTAAAAAAGGGAAATTATATTGGTACATTACAAAAATTTAATACGTATTATTTATTTTGTTCGGATATAATTTTTGAACAAAAGGTAACATAAATTGATGAACAAAAATAAATTGTTCAAATATATATATATATTCAATTATTTATATCCGAACAATTGTTTTTTTGTTCATAAGTTTATATACGAACATTTGACTTTTCTCAAAAATTTATATGCAAACGATATAAATTGTGTGTATTGAGATTTTTAGTGGTGTGTAAATAAAATTACCCGGTTAGATAACAGAATTTATATGCAAATGATAGGACACACAGTTAGAGAATTAGAGATAATAATAACAAAAATGAAAACGGGGCATTTGGGGGGCAAAAATCCAAAATAGCCACCAAATTGCCCGAAGACTATCACGGGCACCTCACCCTAGATTAAACAAATTTGTGTGAGCAAGCGGAGTGTCAATAAAACACACGGTTAGAGAATCAGAGATAAAAATGTAAAAAAAGATGAAAATAGGTTGTTCGGGGGCAAAAATCTAAAAAGCCACCAAATTACACAAAGACCATCACGAGCATATTACCCTAGATTAAACAAACTTGTGAGAGCAAGCAACATGTCAATAAAACACATGGTTAGAGAATTAGTGATAAAAATGTAAGAAAAGGCAAAAACGGGTAGTTCGGGGGTAAAAATCCAAAACAGTCACCAAACTGCTCAGTGACCATCAAGAGCACCTTGTCCTAGATTAAAAAAAATAAATTTGAGAGCTAGCGGCATATCGATAGGACTCACGGTTAGAGAATTAGAGACAACAATGTCAGAAAAATTGTGAAAGCGGGTCATCTGGGGGAAAAATCCAAAATAGTACCAAACTGCCTGGAGACCATCACAAGGACCTCACCCTAGAATAAACTAACTTGTGAAAGCAAGCGGCATGTCAATAGGACGCACGGTTGGAGAATTAGAGAAAAAAAATGTAAAAACAAGTTATTTAGGAGCAAAAATCCAAAACAACCACCAAATTACCTAGAGACCATCAAAGGCACTTCGCCCTAGATCAAACAAACTTGTGAGAGCAAACAGTGCATCGTTAGGACGCACAGTTACAAAATTAGAGACAAAAATGTGAGACAAAATGCAAAACAGATCATTTGGAGACAAAAATCCAAATAGCCAGCAAACTACCCAAAGATCATCACAAGCACCTTACCCTAGATTAAAAAAGCTTGTGAGGGCAAGTGGTGCATCGATAGGACGAACAGCTAGGGAATTAGAGACAAAATGTGAGAAAAAAGGTGAAGATAGGCCGTTTGGCTACAAAAATTCAAAACAACCACCAAATTGTCCAGAGACCATGACAAGCATCTTGTCTTGGATTAAATAGCCTTGTGAGAGCAAGCGGTGCATCGATAGGCTGCACAGTTAGAGAATTAGAGACAAAAATGTGAGGCAAAAAGGCACGAAACGGGCCGTTTGGAGGGAAAAAAATCCAAAACAGCCACCAAACTACCCAGAGATCACAAACAAACTTGTGATAGCAAGTGGCGTGTCGATAGGATGCGCGGTTAGAGAATTAGTGATAAAATTGTGAGAAAAAAAGCAAAAACAGACATGGTTGAAATCACAAATCGAACTCATTCCTTTCATAAACTTGAGACATCAATTACAACACATTAGACACTAAACAAAAATGTGGAGGATCATACAACTTTAACCATACAAAACTTTAAACCCATGTTTGGACCAAAACAATGAACAATAATGTTGATCTTATAAACTTCTAAAATTTTAGAATTTTGGAAGGAATAAGAAAGGAAGCAAGATGGTGCATATTGAAAATTATAAGTAATCAATGTTGCTTGTGTGTTAACCTATGCATTAGATTTTTGTTGCAACACAGAACCAACACTTTATTTGTTGATCTCATGGATTTTTATTTATTTATTTATTTTATTTTTTTGTGCAAAGATTTTTATATATAGATTACATGATATTTTTTCTTTTTGTTTTGTATAGATGGATGAACTCGTGCATGGAGTTGAATTTTACAGGACTAATTGGCACTTATTACCTTTTTTGAAGGATTAGATTTTTTTTTTTTTTTTTTTTGATAGAGATGTGTATGGATAATATTTTGGGTAGACCACTTGTTATGCATTAATTTTGGGTAAATTACACTTTGCACTCCCGCACTTTGCACTAAATCTCACTTTGGCCCCCTACATATGAAATCATGACAGTCAACCCCATGCATTTCCAGTTAAATTCTACTTTGGTCCCTACACATGAATTCCTGACAGTCAACCACTTGCACTTTTACTTGAATCCCACTTTGGTCTCTACACAAGTGTCAATGTCCCTCTTTTGTTACTTCATTTTTAAATCTTTAACAAAATCCAGTCATGTGACAAAAATGTGACTACGAAATGAGGGCAAGAGAGGAAAATCATCCATGTTTCGAACCAATACACTTTGTCCTATGTGATAAGTACATGAGAGTTATATATAAATATATATATATATATATATATGTCCGTATGGTAAAAATTGGGATGAAAATGCAAGAAAATAGAGCTTTTGAAATTTAAAAAAAAATGCAATAAAGAAATCAAAGAGAAAGAAAGATGAATAGACAAAAGATTGTGTTACCGTGAAAAATAGAGTTTTGTGATTCCAATTTATGCAAAATCCTAGTTCATCTTCTTAATTGTTCACAATCTGCATTTTGTTTTAGCCTACTATAGTCATATTTTGATATAAATTTTCGCATAAAGTGTGTATTGGTGCAAATATAGATGATTTTTCTTTCTTATCCTCATGTCGTAGTCGCATTCTTATCACATAACTAGATTCTGTTAAAGATTTAAACAATTAAGTAACAGAAACAGGACATTGATACTTGTGTAGGGACCAAAGTGAGATTTTATCAAAAGTACAGGGGGTTGACTGTCACAATTTCATGTGCAAGGATCAAAGTGGGATTTGACTAGAAGTGCAGAGGGTTGACTGTCGTTATTTTATGTGTAGGGGCCAAAGTAAGATTTTGTGCAAAGTGCGAGGGTGCAAAGTGTAATTTACCATTTAATTTTTTTATGTTGGATGGATGTGATCTACTATTAGTGAAAATGTTTTGAATTGAATGAGTATACAATTTGGAATTAGTTGTGGATGGAAAATATATATATTTGATGAATTTAAACATGTTAGGGAATGGATATATGAAATTTGTTGGATTGAATGATTGTCACAAATTATAAGTTACATTGAATAAATTATTATTTGTAGACACCCTATTTTGACCGTCCTTAAGACTTGGGCACTTCATTCCGAACACCCGATGATGAAACGTTACGCTGTGCAACCTTTTGAATCTTCAGCAAAGGAATTTGAATTCGAGCTCCAAACCCAGACCTTGCATCCCTTTTGATCAAAACCCTATTTTCTAACTTGACCACACAGAGAGCAGCATGCCAATTAATTTGGCCGGCCGTACAATCATTTAGTCGATTGGCCATGTGTAGCGTCAGATTCTGCATTTGCAACATAGGCTGCTCCCATGCACGGGATTTGGCTACCTGTCTATTTTTGAAGATATTTCCAACGGAAGAAGGCTGAAATTCTATAAATAGAGCATCTCCCTTTAGAATTTAGGGTTAGAAAATTTTTCAAAAGGCTTAGGAGATTTATAGCGACCCCGGTCTTTTCCCATTCGGTTGTTGTATCCGGACTTATGTTCCGTAGATCCCGTTGTTATATTATTGTTGTTGCTGTCCTTTAAATTCCTTATTCTTGAGTTATAGGATGTATTGGGCAGGTTTGTTACAGGTGGGTTGGGTTTAGAAACCAAGTGTTGCTGTCTAGATTTTTGGACCTTCGCTCGAGCGAGGAGTTGGTCGCTCGAGCGAGATCCTGTTTTGGTGCTTCGCTCGAGCCAGGATTTCTTCGCTCGAGCGAGCGATTGCGTCTAGTATAGACCTGAGAGCGGTATTTGTTGGCTCGAGCGAGCTTTCCTTCGCTCGAGCGAGTTTCGAGTTCTTCGCTCGAGCGAGCATTCTGTCGCTCGAGCGTGCTTCTGGGTTGCAAACCTGAAGCATTGCATTCTTGGCTCGAGCGAGACTTTCGTCGCTCGAGCGAGTAATTCTTGTGTCTGGTCGCTCAAGCGACCAATCCTTCGCTCGAGCGAGCCTGTCGGGTTTAAATAGGCAGCAACGGTTTTTAAAACACTTTTTCACCCTCTTTTTGATTCCAGAACCCTAGGTACGACTTCTCTCTCCCTCCACTCACCTTCTCTCTTAGGTATCATCTCTTTTTAGAGTGTTTCTACCCTAGGTGCTTTATTAAAAAGATAGAGTGAGTCGAGAGCTTCGTTTTAATCTGAGAGTTTGGCGGTTGGAGCACTTTGGATTGTGGGTCGTCATCTCCATCTTCTCCATTCGGGTTATTTACTTCAAGGTAGGGATTTCCTACTCCATGTTATAGGTTTTGTTCTAAGTTTTAGTATTTTGATATGTTGGGAGTTATTTGGTAATTTTGGGAAAAACCCTAGTGGTTGAAATAAATTAATTTGTATAATTAATTTAGGGAAAAATGTGGAATTGAGTTTAATTCATGAAATTGGGGAATTTAGCGATTTAATGGTGTAGTTGGTTAGTTTAATTACTCACCTATGAAAATGTTAAATTTACATTTGTTGATACATTTATTTCCTGTTTAGAAATAACTGTTTCGGGCTATCGGTGGAGGATAGTCGTGATTGTTGTAGACATTGCATGTGGATTAGGGAAAACTGAAACTAATCACATTGGTTAAGTCATTGATTTTGACTGTTGAATTAATACAGAAATTACGTGTATTGATTGTGTGTTTATGCATTTTGTTTGGGAGGAGATATGGGATGTACTCCACGGTTTAGGGGAAGATAGGGGATGGACCTCTAAATCGGATTTTGTTTGGGAGGAGATAGGGGATGGACTCCATTAGCATCACTATATGTGTGCTTATTAATTTGAAGTGTTTTTACATGTTGTTGATACAGCACTAAAATGTGTATCAATTTGGAAGTATGGAAGTGTTTGGCATGAGCCCTAGTCTCATTAGTTTTGTTGATATTGGAAGTAACATTAATGTGATATTTAATTCACTATTATAGTTTGGCCAGGTTCTGAGCCATAGTTGATATTAATGGAAAGTGAAACATGTCATGAAACTGTATGTTGATGAAATGGATGTTGTGTTAACCATCTATTAAATGCTATTGCTTTATTCAATGCTTATATTTGGTTTAGTATATTTCTACTGGGCTGTGGCTCACCCTATACGGGAACATCATTTTCAAGTTCAGGTGATATGCTACCTCTAAGGACTTAGCTTGGAAGGAGTAGGAGTTGAAGACTCTGTTTAGTTTAGTTTTTTTATTTTATTTGATATTACATGTAAACACTCAAGCCAAGGGCTTAATTTGTAGTTGAGTTAGTACTCACATTTTGTGTCCAAGTGTTGGCTTGGAAAGATGTAAGCCCATAGGGCATTTACGTTTGATGTTACATGTAATGTTTTTCTTTTAAGAATACTCTGATGAATGGAATAATATTTTATTTTCTTTTAACAATGCATGTTAATATTGTATATATTATGGGTTTATTTTGAGGGCGTTACAACTTGGTATCAGAGCGTACCAGGTTCGAATACCTTGGGTACGTGGGAAGTGATTAGTATCACAATGGGTTCGTCTCGTTTGATAGAGACTTAGTGTACTGTTATATACTTATATGATAACATGTTTATGTGACTATGTGGGTATGGAATGTAGTTTCTAGGATGTTGATTGGACCCTTGAGTCTCTGGAAGTCTTGTTGGAAAGGCACTTGATCAATGTTGTTTCCAACCGGAACTTTAGTGACGCCTCGGGACTATCATTATCCAGGAATGAAATTCGTAGGTGCTTATGTGATTATGTGCTTACGTGGAGTGAATTATTGTTGTCCAATGCATTAGGACGCAAGTATTATAGTTTTGGCACACTTATTAATGTGCTAACGTCTTTGTTACCTTTAATAGGATGTCAGGACGAGGACGAGGACGTGGTAGGCGTGGTAGGCGTGGTAGGCAGGAGATGCCTATACCGGATGAGATTCCGGCAGTACAGGAGGGAGTTGGCCAGGCCAATGTGGCCGAGCCGGTAGGCCAGCAGGCTATGGGCGCTTTGGCCCGAGAGATAGCAGGGGCATTCAAGGAGTCAGTAGGCATTCTCAGAGCTGAGAATCAGGCTCAGGTTCATGTTGGGGATGCAAGGCCTTCTTTTCTGAAGAGGGAGCTCTTCTGGTCTAACCCGGACGAATTTTTAGGTGATCCTAAAGAGCCACTTAAGGCAGATGAATGGCTCGAACAGACAACGAAGACGTTTGAGATGCTAGGCATTGAAGACGAGGTACTGAAGGTGACCTTGGCATCTTTCCAGCTTAAGGGGGATGCGGGCCAGTGGTGGAAGTTCACTAAGAGTCGTATAGGAGGGACTTGGAGGGCTTTTGTTGACGTTTTCCAGGAGAAGTTCCTGTCTCCAGTGGTTAAGGAGAGGTTGAGAGATCAGTTCTGCCACCTCAAGCAGAACATTCTTCAGTGGCCGAGTTTGAGGCCACATTCACTAGTTTGTCCAGGTTTGCACCTGAGTTGGTGGCGTCTGAGGAGGGCAGAGAGCAGTGTCATCTTCGGCTCGATCTCAGGGCCAGAGTCAGGGTAGAGGCCAGCCGCTCTCGTGTTATCAGTGTAGTCAGGCAAGGCACATGAAGAGGTATTGCCCGCAGTTGAGTGGCACATCTGGTGCATCTGGTTTGAGGCAGACTCAAAGTCATCAGCCAGCTCAGTCGGTTCAGGCCTCGAGGGCCAATCAGGGGGCTTCATCGTCCCAGTCTGTGCAGTAGTCTTATGCTCCTAGGGGTGAGCAGGTTGATCAGAGACCATCTGGGCGCGTGTATGCTGTTACCGCGCAGGATCTTGTACCGGCTCCATCGGTTGTGAGAGGTACCTTCTTGTTTTACAATTCGGTTGCTAGTGTTTTGATTGATACAGGTGCATCTCATTCCTTTGTGTCTGCTGCATTTGCATCAATTTTGGAGTTGGAGTTAGCACAGTTAGCATCTCCTATTTGTGTAGTGTCACCTCTTGGGGGTGAATTGATCTTGAAACAAGGTGTTAGGGGTTGTGATATAGAGGTCGCCGATCATAGGCTTCCGTTTCCTTTTGTAGTTATGCCCATGAAGGGCTTTGATGTTATTTTGGGTATGGACTGGTTATCATCATACCGGGCAGTTATCGATTGCTACCGCCAGAGGGTCACTTGTTGTACTGTGAGCGGAGAATGTTTCCATTTCTTGGGGGACTGGGTTGGTAGTGTTTTGCCACCGGGGTATGATCCGCGAGGGCGGAGTGAGCTTAGTGGTCTACTTGCTAGCTTTGAGAGTGGTGAGTGTGATGAGACCCAGACTGTGTTGCCCAGAGTGGTTTGTGAGTACTCAGACGTCTTTCCCAAGGACCTTGTTAGTTTGCCACTTCACAGAGAGATTGAGTTCTCTATTGACTTAGTGCCCGGCACGACGCCGATTTCTATGGCACCTTACCGTTTTGCCCCAGCTGAGTTAGTTGAGTTGAAGATCCAACTCCAGGAGTTGCTAGATAAGGGCTATATTCACCTAAGTGTTTCGTCGTGGGGAGCACCGGCCCTCTTTGCTAAGAAGAAAGGTGGTGCTTTGAGACTGTGTATCGATTACCGGAAGTTGAATCGGGCTACGGTCAAGAATAAGTACCCTATGCCTCGTATAGATGATCTGTTCGATCAGTTGAAGGGTTCCCGTTATTTCTCTAAGATAGATTTGAGATCGGGTTACCACCAGTTGAGAGTCAGGGAGGAGGATATTCCGAAGATGGCATTCCGTACGCGGTATGGCCACTATGAGTTTTTGGTGATGCCATTTGGGCTCACCAATGCACCTGCAGTCTTTATGGACTTGATGAACCGGATATTCCGGGAATTCTTGGATCGTTTTGTAGTAGTCTTTGTAGACAATATTCTTATCTATTCACCTTCAGAGGAGGAACGCGAGGAGCACTTGAGAGTGGTGCTTGAGTTGCTTAGAGTCCATAAGCTTTATGCTAAGTTTGGGAAATGTGAGTTCTGGCTAGGAGAAGTCAAGTTCTTAGGCCATGTGGTTTCCGGGGAAGGGGTGTCTGTTGATACATCCAAGATTGAGGCAGTGCAAGATTGGGCACAGCCTAAGAGTGTGTTTGAGATCCGCAGTTTTCTGGGATTAGCTGGGTACTACCGACGGTTTGTGAAAGATTTCTCCAGGTTAGCTTCGCCTTTGACTAGATTGACTCGGAAGGGAGTCAAGTTTGTATGGAGTGAGACTTGTGAAAAGTCGTTCCATGAGTTGAAAGTTAGACTGACCACCGCTCCAGTCTTGATTATTCCGGAGAGAGGGTTGGGTTATGCAGTTTATTGTGATGCCTCACGAGAGGGTTTGGGTTGTGTGTTGATGCAAGAGGGGAAAGTGGTTGCCTATGGCTCACGTCAGTTGAAAGTTGTGTGTTGATGCAAGAGGGGAAAGTGGTTGCCTATGGCTCACGTTAGTTGAAAATACACGAGAAGAATTACCCTACCCATGACCTAGAGTTAGCAGCTGTGATATTTGCCTTGAAGATTTGGAGGCATTATCTTTACGGTGAGAGGTTCGAGGTATTCTCGGATCATAAGAGTCTGAAATATCTGTTTACACAGAAAGACTTGAACTTGAGGCAGAGGAGGTGGATGGAGTTCATTGAGGATTATGACTTCGAGTTGCATTATCATCCGGGGAAGGCCAATGTAGTGGCCGACGCCCTTAGCAGGAAATCTGTTGGTGACATAGCTAGTATAGCCATCCGAGAGTGGGAGATGTTGGGTGCACTTGGGGAGTTTGATTTGCTTCTGGGCGAATCCGTTGAAGTTGCGGCCTTGTTTTCTGTTGTTGCACAGCCTACACTTGTGACTCGAGTGCTAGAGGCACAGAGAGGTGACCTTGAGGTGGAATCTCTCCGAGAGAAGATCTCCAATGGGAAGGTTGAGAAGGGTTTGACGGTGTATCCCGACTTGAGTGTGAGATACTGAGACCGTCTGTTTGTGCCGGAATCTTGTCGAGAGGAGGTACTTCGAGAGTTTCATCATTCACGTCTTGCGGTACATCCGGGAGGCACTAAGATGTATCGGGATTTGGGTCACCAGTTTTGGTGGCGGGGTATGAAGAGAGATGTGGCAGCTTTCGTGTCTAAGTGCCTTACTTGTCAGCAAGTGAAGGCCGAGCATCAGAGGCTAGGGGGTTTGTTGCAACCCTTGCCTATTGCCGAGTGGAAGTGGGAGCATGTCACTATGGACTTCGTTGTAGGTCTTCCGAGGACTCAGCGGGGTAGTGATGCTATTTGGGTGGTTGTAGACCGGTTGACTAAGTCGACGCATTTCATTCTTATGCGCGTGAGAGATTCGGTAGATCATCTTGCCGACTTGTACATTCGGGACATAGTGAGGTTGCACGGGGTCCCAGTGACGATCGTCTCAGATAGAGACCCTCGTTTTACTGCTAGGTTGTAGCAGAGTTTGCAGAGTGCATTAGGTACTAAGTTGACCTTTAGCACGGCTTATCATCCTCAGACTGACGGGCAGTCCGAGTGTACTATTCAGATCCTTGAGGATATGCTTCGGGGTTGTGTTCTTGATTTTAGTGGGTCGTGGGAGAGGCACTTGCCTTTGGTGGAGTTTGCCTACAACAACAGTTTCCAGTCTAGTATCGGTATGGCACCGTTTGAGGCCTTGTATGGCCGACCGTGTAGGTCTCCAGTTTGTTGGGCCGAGGTGGGTGATGCACCTTTGTTGGGTCCGGAGTTGGTGAGGGAAACGACGGAAAAAGTTGAGCTTATCCGTAGGAGGCTTGTTACAGCCCAGAGTCACCAGAAATCTTATGCCGACCGTAGGAGGAGACCTTTGGTGTTTGAGGTGGGTGACCATGTCTTTCTGAAGATATCACCTAGACGGGGATTGATGAGGTTTAGGAAGAGTGGGAAGTTGTCCCCTCGGTTTATTGGTCCTTTTGAGATCCTTGAGAGGATTGGCGAGGCTGCCTATCGTTTAGCTTTGCCACCGCAATTATCCGGAGTTCATGACGTGTTTCATGTGAGTATGCTTCGGAAGTATGAGCCGGATCCATCACATGTGTTGGATTGGACCGATTTAGTGGTTGACGAGGATGTCTCGTATGAGGAGAGACCGGTTCGGGTCTTGGATAGGCGGGATCAAGTTTTGCGAGGCAAGACCATCCCTTTGGTAAAGGTTTTGTGGAAACATCACGGGGTGGAGGAAGCCACTTGGGAACGTGAGTTGGAAGTTCGCGAGAAATATCCGGACTTATTTGTTGATGTGTAATCATGTATTGAAATTTTGTAATTTGAATGAACTTTAAGAACATTATATATATGTCTTAAGTTATAAAACATTGTGAATGTTTTGGTTTAATGGAAGTAATTTGAAACTTGCCTCATAATGGAAGTTTATGGTAACATTGCATATGTTGAATGTGTAGTACAATTGGAGTTGTGTCATGAAATTGAATATGATATGGAAATGGGAATCATGTATATTGAAAACTGTTGAAATTGGAAGAAATGCATGTTGATAATGCAAGTTAAAATATATCGTTTATATATATATATATATATATATTGTGAAATGCCTCTTGATAAAAGATGAAATGACCGGTATTGGGTCAAGTTGTTTATTATTGTAATGTAATAACATTGGGAGTTGAGAAAAACCTGTTTTTGAAAACTTATGCTTAATTTCGGGGACGAAATTCTTTAAGGGGGGAAGGTTATAGCGACCCCGGTCTTTTCCCATTCGGTTGTTGTATCCGGACTTATGTTCCGTAGATCCCGTTGTTATATTATTGTTGTTGCTGTCCTTTAAATTCCTTATTCTTGAGTTATAGGATGTATTGGGCAGGTTTGTTACAGGTGGGTTGGGTTTAGAAACCAAGTGTTGCTATCCAGATTTTTGGACCTTCGCTCGAGCGAGGAGTTGGTCGCTCGAGCGAGATCCTGTTTTGGTGCTTCGCTCGAGCCAGGATTTCTTCGCTCGAGCGAGCGATTGCGTCTAGTATAGACCTGAGAGCCGTATTTGTTGGCTCGAGCGAGCTTTCCTTCGCTCGAGCGAGTTTCGAGTTCTTCGCTCGAGCGAGCATTCTGTCGCTCGAGCGTGCTTCTGGGTTACAAACCTGAAGCATTGCATTCTTGGCTCGAGCGAGACTTTCGTCGCTCGAGCGAGTAATTCTTGTGTCTGGTCGCTCGAGCGACCAATCCTTCGCTCGAGCGAGCCTATCGGGTTTAAATAGGCAGCAGCGGTTTTTAAAACACTTTTTCACCCTCTTTTTGATTCCAGAACCCTAGGTACGACTTCTCTCTCCCTCCACTCACCTTCTCTCTTAGGTATCATCTCTTTTTAGAGTGTTTCTACCCTAGGTGCTTTATTAAAAAGATAGAGTGAGTCGAGAGCTTCATTTTAATCTGAGAGTTTGGCGGTTTGGAGCACTTTGGATTGTGGGTCGTCATCTCCATCTTCTCCATTCGGGTTATTTACTTCGAGGTAGGGATTTCCTACTCCATGTTATAGGTTTTGTTCTAAGTTCTAGTATTTTGATATGTTGGGAGTTGTTTGGTAATTTTGGGAAAAACCCTAGTGGTTGAAATAAATTAATTTGTATAATTAATTTAGGGAAAAATGTGGAATTGAGTTTAATTCATGAAATTGGGGAATTTAGCGATTTAATGGTGTAGTTGGTTAGTTTAATTACTCACCTATGAAAATGTTAAATTTACATTTGTTGATACATTTATTTCCTGTTTAGAAATAACTGTTTCGGGCTATCGGTGGAGGATAGTCGTGATTGTTGTAGACATTGCATGTGGATTAGGGAAAACTGAAACTAATCACATTGGTTAAGTCATTGATTTTGACTGTTGAATTAATACAGAAATTACGTGTATTGATTGTGTGTTGCATATGCATTTTGTTTGGGAGGAGATATGGGATGTACTCCACGATTTAGGGGAAGATAGGGGATGGACCTCTAAACCGGATTTTGTTTGGGAGGAGATAGGGGATGGACTCCATTAGCATCACTATATGTGTGCTTATTAATTTGAAGTGTTTTTACATGTTGTTGATACAGCACTAAAATGTGTATCAATTTGGAAGTATGGAAGTGTTTTGGCATGAGCCCTAATCTCATTAGTTTTGTTGATATTGGAAGTAACATTAATGTGATATTTAATTCACTGTTATAGTTTGGCCAGATTCTGAGCCATAGTTGATATTAATGGAAAGTGAAACATGTCATGAAACTGTATGTTGATGAAATGGATGTTTGTGTTAACCATCTATTAAATGCTATTGCTTTATTCAATGCTTATATTTGGTTTAGTATATTTCTACTGGGCTGTGGCTCACCCTATACGGGAACATCATTTTCAGGTTCAGGTGATATGCTACCTCCAAGGACTTAGCTTGGAAGGAGTAGGAGTTGAAGACTCTGTTTAGTTTAGTTGTTATTTATTTTATTTGATATTACATGTAAACACTCAAGCCAAGGGCTTAATTTGTAGTTGAGTTAGTACTCACATTTTGTGTCCAAGTGTTGTCTTGGAAAGATGTAAGCCCATAGGGCATTTACGTTTGATGTTACATGTAATGTTTTTCTTTTAAGAATACTCTGATGAATGGAATAATATTTTATTTTCTTTTAACAATGCATGTTAATATTGTATATATTATGGGTTTATTTTGACGGCGTTACAAGATTGTTCAAAGCTCTTTCTTGATCTCCAAACCTTCTTGACTATGGATACATTATAGATACACCATTGGAGCTCAAACTTGAAACTTTTTGTTAAAGTTTTGAACTATATTTCAGATACTTGAGGGTGTTTAGATTGGAGTCTGTTAACTAAGAAGCTCTTCCTCTCTCCAAGAGGTTAACCTTTGAACTCCTTTTATCGCCTTTTCTTCTACTCTTTTACTCTTCATTTCTTGTCATAATATATTGATTTTCAAAGGTTATATTTGGCTTAAAAAATGTGATTGAGCTTTGTTAAAAGTGGAAGGGCTAGCCATCCTTCCATAAGCTTGTTCACTAGTTGTAACTCCTTTGTTCCCTTTCATATTTGCTCTCTTTTTTTCACTTCTTTTAGTTAATTTTCAGCACTATTAGGTTATTTTTGTGTGATATGCACTGTTATAATAGTGTTATGGATTTAGTGTGTTTAGGACATAGCTGCCAATTTGTTTGAGTTGATTGTTTTACTTTTGTCCTTATAGCTTTCCTTAGTATATCGGAACCTTGTGGTCATTGGAGGTTTAGAGCTTAGCCACCCCGCCACGAGTTTGATTAACTAGTTATAAATCTTTCTCTTTCATGATATTGTTGTTTACCTTGAAGCTAGGTGATAGCTTCCGTGTTAAAAGTGTTGAAAAACTCTCTTCTCGATCATTTTCGGAACATGGAAATTAATGTTTCATCCTTATTCCTTGAATAAAAGAGGCGTTGTTAACAACTTTGATGAGTTGTGTGTTTAAGCTTTGATAGTTAACTTGATTTTTTATTTTCTCCCTTGTTCCCATTGTCACTCAAATAGAGCTCTTTATCAAAAAGTGTTGAAAACTCTTTTCTAGTTCCACTTTGAAGCATGGAAATGGATGTGTCATCCTTATTCCATAAGTAGGAAGAGGAGCTTACAACAATTTTTGAGTTGTTATATTTGTTTTCTTTTAGTTTTGATTTTGTTCTCTTCGAAGCAAAACAAGAGCTCTTTCATCGAAAGTATTAGAAACTCTCTTCTAGTTCCATTTTGAAGCATGAAAATGGGGATGTCAATCTATGTTCCATGAGTAGGGAAAGGATTTTCTAATTCTTTTCTTCAATGATGTAACCTCTTGTTAACAAGCTTCTTTTTCAATGATGGTTTTCTTTAACCTATTCTCTCCAAATTTGAGTACTCATTTACTCTTGTTCACTATGAGATGTAGTAGGTTCCAACCAATCCTTTGAATGATTCTTTTTGTTTTTAGCTTTGTACTCATTAGATCTTTCATCCCGTTGCTTCACTAATCATCATGTAATACCCTTGGGATGTTTGATGATTTGTGAAGCCAGTCAATTTCCTCCTTGAATATCTTCTTGATAGGAGGGAGCAGGAAGGATGAACATCCTTTGGAAACCCTCTGTTTGCTCTGTTCCAAATCTGTTGCAACAGGTTCTCTAGCATGTTTTACGGCCGACCAGTTAAGTGTACGGCCAACCAATTCCTTTAGCCGGCCGGCCAAGTCAAGTGTACGGCTAACCAACTCATTTGTACGGCCAGCATGTTTATTTAGCCTAGCAGAGCAGATCTTGAGGTTAAAACATAACTATTTTCTGGGTACGAACAGAGTAATTTCTGGCAACAAGTAGAGCGGTTTTCTGGAGAATGTTCTCATTTGCATGCGTGTGGTTTACTGCCCTTTATTCAAACTCCTTAGATTAGCTGCTCTGAAATTTGTATATATAATAATTAGTTAATTCATTTAAGGATGTAATAATTAGTTAACTAGGCCATTCGGACCCTATTGTAAAAAGGGCAGATTTGTAACATTTGATGTATGTCGTCCAACCTCCATTTCTTTCTCCCTTTTATTTACGCTTACCATAGTTATATAAAGCATCATGTTTTCGTTTATCATTTCCATGTTTTGTATCCATTTTTGCATGCATTAAGGTTCGGCTCATCATACTTGATGATATTATCATTTCCTACTTGATTATGTGTGCTACTTCATACTTTGAATTGATTCACATGTCATGTTACTAACCGAATCTAGTAATTGCATTTTGTATGTGTTGCATTAGTCATGTGCATTTTTAGGATCATACATTTTTTCTAATTATCTTCTTTTCTTTAGTTTGCCACGGATGAATACTAAGTGAGCATTTTTTGCTTTAGCATATCATATATGTATGTTTATGTTACCTTGTCGAGCATACTACTATGAGGCTACTTGCTTAATTGAAATAAGTCTACGAATGCCTATGGATGGAGGCTATTTTTGCTTAAGTTGGAATGACTTTGACTGTTGTATATATGAGCTCATTTTTCTTTTGAGTTGTACATATTCAAAACTCTTTCAAAATCGCATAAGATCAAAGCATTCCAAAGTAGGTGGCGTGTTCTATACTTGTTTGCTTCACATAGTAATGTTAGCATTATTAATAAATAAAAATATGAGCATATAATAAGATTCACATCATGACTTAGTAGAGGCCGATCTTTGATCGATTGAGTGGGGTGCTCAATTCATGACCTTTCATTCTCATACCTAAGTTCCTAAACTGAGACACTTTGGTTGTGACGGACAAGTGACCTTTGGCACGAGTCACGGGTTTCTTAATTTTTTCAAAAATATTAGGTGGCAACTCTGAAATCTGGAAATGCAGTCCATTTTTGGCATCTTTTGTGATTAATGGATTTTTCTAAGATTTGCCGGATCTGGACTCTCATTCGTTTTTTCTGTTTCACATTGCACTTGTGAAAGCAGATTTAGAACTAAGGGAGTCCGAACTGTAGGGAATCGTACTCGAGAAGACTAAACCCCTCCGAGGAGCATGAAAACCAGCTACATTATTATATCATACAAATTAAATATTATTAAAATAATAATTTTTTTATTTTGATTTAAAAAAAATTGAATCGGCGACAAAAAATTATGTCTAATTTTTCTCTCTTTTGGCAACCTAATTTTTGGTCAAGAAAACAACACTCGCTTTTGGAAACCAAATTTTTGGTTGGTAAAATAACACTCAGATTTGGCGACTAAATAGTTGGTCGGGAAACATCATTAATTTTGGTGACAAAATTTATTAGTCGGAGAAACGTTACAATTGGCTCAGGGAACATCATTAATTTTCGTAAACAAATTTATTGGTCAGGAAAACATTACAAGTGGCGACTAAATAGCCATTAATTTTGGCGACTAATGCCCCGTTTGTATGGACGGAAAATATTTTCTATATTTTTTGGTGATTGGTACAATGAAAAACGAAAGTCAACGAAATACATTTTTCACTGTCACCACTCTCAGCGCCTCCACTACACCACCATCACCACCGTCACCGTCACCGTTACCCTCATTTTTACAATTATTGTCGCCGTCGCCCGACCATTATTGCCACCACCTCCACCTCCACCTTTTTTCCACCATCACCACCACCAAATATAAAAAATATATATATTTTTTCTCTAAAAAATATTTTCTAAAATTTTTTTTTCTAAAAAATATTTTTTGCCCAAAGAAATGGAGTGCAAATTTATTGGTCGGGAAAATGGTACAATTGGCAACTAAATAGTTGATTAGGGAAACATTACTTTTGGCAACTAAAGTTTTCAGCTACAAAACCTTTTAGTCACAGTAGTTGTATGTTCAACAATCAAAAGTTTAGTCATTAAGTATTGGGTTTTGCCGACTGTGGGGATACGGTTTTAGAATACTCCTTCAATCTAGACAAGCCATTGAAAGATCTTCTAGTTGTCAACTGAAACACGAGAAAAACTCCAATCGGTAGTGCCAGAATTAGCACTCCGACGAACAAGTCAGTTTCTCTTTAAAGAATAGTTTCTAGTTTCTTAAAGTGCAAGTTTTTTAGAACATACCTTTCTCTCCTACTTCCTCCTCCTTTTATATCTTGTTTTTGTGTCTATTCGGCAATGACTTTGAGTCCAGTGGGCTTTGACCTCATTTAGCCCATCTTAGATGGGCTTGGATGTACTCTGTTTTCCGTTTTAGGTTTATTTTTACTCGGCTTCCATAATTGCCCCCCGAGCATTGAGTTACCTCATATGCCGAGTGGACTATGTGCTCGGTACCTGTCGGACTAGCTTCATACGGATGTTTGAAACTAATTACACCTCATGCCTTGAAATTCGGCGTGTGATGAACATGCTATCACACTTGACATGATGGATGGGACCCGATGGGGAATATGTAAAGCTTTTCGCCTCTTTATTCTCTCTCGGCTCTTCATTTATTGCGATTTCAAAAATCTGCCACCTCTTCCCCTTCGCTTCTGAAAAGACTTCACCTCCACAGCCCTTCAGTTTCTTCCACTTGATTGCAATTGTCGCATCCTTCATTTGCTCAGACATTCTTTGTTTTTTATCTTGTAAGTCTTATGAATCTCTCTTTTCATTTTACTTGAGTTTTTCTTGATTTTTCAACTTTGCTCCGCCTTTGGTCCACCCTTTTGCCTTTGGTTTGTCCAACCTTCAACACTTTCATGGAAAATTACTTGAAAGTTTTTCTCTCTCAGAGCAAGATCACCGATTTTTGCCACCATTATTCTATTCCTAACGACATTTGAATAGAGCTCATTGCAGATACAATGGTGGACATGGAGAGATCAGAGACTAGCACCATAGTGTTTTCATTATTAGCCATTGCTGAAGATGGAGTACGATTTCCTCTTCACTCGTTTCTTTGAGCTGTTCTTCAGTATTGGGGGTTGATTCCCTCACAACTGAATATAAATTTCTACCGAATAATCATGGGCATTGTAGCACTCAATCACAAATTGTGCATTAATTTGGGCATCCCAACTATTCGACACTGTTATGCCCTTGCCATATCATTTGGTCGGCTAGGGCAATTCTTCCTTAGGGCCAAGTACACAGATCATCAATTGGTGACCATGCTCGCTAGCTCAGAAAGAGATTGGATGATGTCATGGTCTTAGTCAATGGAAATTGGGAATTCGGTGCAGATGAAGACTGTTCGAACCCAATTCCTAGGCAAAAAAGGAAACCAGGTGACCAAGTAATTCATAAATCGCTTTTGATTCCATTTGACTTTCGATGTATTAACAACAAATTTCCTTGCATGTAACGATCTTAAAAAGGTGATCACCTCAGAAGGCGAAGCTATTCTACCCTAAGTCAAAATCACTCTTGAGTACGTTGGCCTAGGGAGTCTTGAAAAACAAGGTCGCGCTGACCACATTCTTTTAAAGTACGATCCATCTTATGCTACTTTTGCAGCTACCAACCATATTCCAATTCCTCAAGGAGAATAGCAGCTCATCGCTTTAGTGTTTAAGAGTTATGTCAACCTGAGAGATATAGGAATGGTTGAAGTAGCAGATAGTGAGAGCAACGAAGAAATAAGTCAAGGTGCTGATAATTAAGATATCAAACAAGTTCAAGAGGGCACTGTCGTCCAAGGTGCCGAACAAATAGGTTTTGATTTGGCTATCAAAATTGTCGAAAACGAAAACTGCCCCCATCGAGATCTAGATCTAGTGTCGTCTCTTGGTCGAGTGGATTTGGAGGTCACTCAGGAAGACGCCGACATATTTCTAGACTTGGACGATTTGCCAAGGTCTAGAATCGAAGAGATGGTTGGCAAAACCTTTTCACTCGCCCAATTTGCAAAGAGGAGGAATGCTGAGAGGTTGGCTACAAAAAGAAAACAATCGGAAGTTGCCAGTGTAAGTTGTAAGGCCCCTTCGAAAGTGATGACCCAAACAGAGGTTGCCAAGTGGACCGTCTTGGCAGAATTGGTACAGGCAAAGACCTTTCTTACGGAAACAGAAACTGATGTAACTGATCTAAAGGGTTCTAAACATCCCGCTGAGTCTGAGCAACTGGCCGAATAGCCCGTTGATAAAAGACCATAGGCCTAACCAGCTTTGGACTTGATAATGCCATTCCTTATTTAACCCAAGGTAAATGGGGCATTGATTCTAACCGGTGCGTCGGCCTTTAGGGAACCAGGAGTTGCCCTGAGCATAGCCACAACTATTACTCTTCTGCTGGACAAGGCAAAATTCAGACCCGAAAAGGATGCTTTGGCCACTGCTCTCACTGCTCAGTCGACCATTCTGGTAAGTGTTCTTTGCCAAACGTGTTTGTTGGGATAAAAATGTATCATTACTAATCAATTTTATTTTTTCAGTTCGGAGAACGGATTGCGGACATCGGTCGCCGTCACTATAATGCGATAGAATTGATAAATCAACTCAAGGTAGAAGTGGCGGCCGAACAGAACAAGGCCAAATTATCAATGACTACGCTTGCGATTACGTCATAGTGGCAGAGGCTGAGAGGAAGAGAGCCGATGAAAAACAACAGAAGGTCACTGTCGAATGCAAAAAACCAAACATGCTGACCACCTACGCCGCGTTGCCGAAAAGAGTGCCAACATTTCTAACTCGACCTTTAAGACGACAGTTGACGAGCTGAAGAAACTCAAGGCTGAACTGCTAGAGGCCTAGAGGGCTAAAGCGGAGATGTAATCGGCCGTGTCGAAAGCCTTCGAAGAAGGTGAGAAGGCGGCAATCGAGAAATACGCCGAGGCTTTAAGTATGGCTGGCTCAAGGTGCTCGCAGTTGCTCAAGTGTTATTGGATGTGATGTCACGCCCCACTTTTTATTACTCGGATTCCATTACCAAAACCATTATTATAAATTCAATTTCAGAGATAACATACAGAAGCTCATTATATTTACAAGGAATACATAAATAATAATTCTCTCATTCGAGTATAAAATGAATGCAACAGGAGTATAACCAAATAAATTGCCCGAAGGCTACATCTTAAAAATATATATATATATAAAGGGCTCAACCCTTTTACACAAATGGCATCCCACTTGCAGAGAAAAGGCCTCGTGGCCAACAGACAAGAAGATCCATGACCTAGAAACACTTCTCCATGTTCACCTAAAAAAGATTAGCAATGTGGGGTGAACAAATAGTCCAGTAGGGATCACAACATGATCCTCAACAATAACAACCTATAGATAGCTATGATCATGAATGCTTAGTCTCATACTATAATGTAATGGTTTATACAGAAATATACACATATAAGTACTTTTCTCAAAATCATTCATTTCATTCCTTAATGTAAGCAATTCACCCTTCTTTCTTCTTATTACCTTTTTACCAAGACTTATATGACAGTGACAAATTCCTGAAAGTAAGAATTTTACCAAAAATCTTTTACACTTTCTCACACCTTTTAGACTTGCACTTGATTTGACTTTTAAAAGACATGTTCACAATTATCCGATATCTTTCACATTACTTACAATCACAACACATTACTCACGTCTACTTCTCACACATTCATGCTGATGCAAGTATACCTTTAGTACAAAAGGAAACACACAAGCATCCAACAACTATCTATTTCTACAATTTAGGCAATTTAGCCTTTCAAAAAACACAACCATCATAACACATAACATACTCAAATATACCGAAGCAATAATAATAAACAAATTCCGCTCAACCTACCTCAAGCATGGTAAGTCAATGCTACATCTTTCCATAATGAAATGCCAATTTACCAGACACTGGCTGGAAGGGAATGGTACCTCTGCCAATTCTCCAGGCATTAGCCGGAAGGTAATGGTACCTCTCATTCTCAGCGCAGCCAATTCTCCAGGCGCTAGCTGGAACGTAATGGTACCTCTCATTCTCAGCGCATTACACATTTTTCCAACCGTCACATTATACAACATTCATATATAACTCGAGTGTACTATAGACACATAACCATTTCAATATTCACAATGTCATCCTCCACCGATGACCAAGGACAAAACCTCTAAGCAATATGTATTAATGCATGAAATACAATCATCCATTCTTATGAGGCATTAAATCCTACAACAACAATAACGTTCCAAGGTTTTCAACTTACACCAAGGTTGTTTCTTAATTGTAAAAGAGTCAATTTCCAAACTAAATTTCCAAAATTTCCAATTCACCAAAACTCCAATTATACATATACATGCATCTAAAATAAATGAGTCTCATTTCTTCCATTTAATCCAAAAACTCAACCCACGGACAACAAAGTCATAACCCGCTCAATTTCAACTCAACAAGGGTACTACCCAAAATTCCTAATCTCATGGTTAAATCCCCTTTTTAACAATTAACAAATTATCAATTCATTATAATTAACTATAATCAACCCAACACAAGGTAAATATTAAAATCATATGATCCGATTTAATCACAAATAAATTACCAAGTCATTAATCAAATTCTTTAATTCATAACATGATTATCTTACCATTTCAACCATTTTCACCTTTAAGCAATACTACAAAACAATTAGGGCTTTACTTCTCTCTACCCATAACATGGTAAACCATTTCCCCAAATGGACCCAACAACAAGCTATTTCCCAAATCTCAACCTTACACATCAACACTTAGATCCCCCCCCCCCTTTATGATTTTCCAAAAAGATCCATAACAACATGGTTTTTATGCAATAGAATATACTATATGTCTATCTATAAAAGAGGTATTGAAAAAGATCAAAGAAATCCCTACCTCAAGAGAGAAAAGGAGAAAAGCCCAAAAATCAACTCCGCTGGAATTCGATCTCCACCGGTCAAGACGACGCCCTCGATATGCTCATTATTTTGGTATAAGGGACTAGTACCAAAATCTCAATGGATTCTTGGGATCAAAAGAAAATACAATGTTTTGAGGGTTTGGATAGAGAGAGATGAGAGAAAAGAGAGGAAGATTGTAGAGAGAGAGAGGTACATTCAGATATGGATGAAAAGGGGACAAAAATAGTAAAATATAGCTGAAAAGTACAAAAAACGAGGCGAACACACGTCCTCCCTGCACGTGCGGAGCAGCCTCCCTGCACGTGCGGCTCCCACCCCCGCACGTGTGGTCTCTCCCGCACCTCCACTTCCGCACCTGCCTTTTATGTAGTGTGCACACAACCCTCTCTCCTACTTCCCGCACGTGCGGCCTGATCTCCCGCATGTGCGGCCCCTCTCCCACACGTGCGGCCCAAGGCCCCACACGTGCGGCTCTAGCCTTCCATCTTGGAAAAACCTCGGCTTCTCCCCCGACCCTCCGGAGTTGACCTCGCACCCTCCAGGACAAGTGAAAACTCGAAATTTGAAATAAAAAAAAATGAAAAATTCTATGGAGAAGTTCTCAAAAACAACGTACTCAACTGTTGACTGGATCACACATTGAAACTCGACACTTTAACGAAGGCAAATCTAACATAACTCAAGAGAACAAGGCGACTCACGTAACGGTCATCACAACCTCCCCACCTTAGGAAATTTCGTCCCCGAAATTGAACAACATCGAAGAAAAGCTAACACTTCTTGAAGAAAACATGGTACCAAGGAGGACCTCCCAACCAATCAAGAAAACACGACACTAACTCCCGTCTATAATCAAACTTGGAACACCAACCCGACTCTGGGCTCGACCTCCCGGAGCTCCAAGGACACCCGACTTACCGAGGACACAAGGAAAAGTTTCACAAATGTCTTCTCGATCCATACTACTCGCTGAGCCTATGAGACAAGAACAACAACAACAATAGCAACAACAACTCGTACACCCAAGGTACCCACCAAAGACCATCACCACAACATGCCCAAACACTCCCGAGTGCTTAACCCCCCAACATGGAGGAAAAATAAAGTTTTCACTACAAGATCCTTGGTTAACTCACTCAAAAGGAAAAGATTACAACAAAACCTGACCCAAGGCAAGACTCCGGCCTAACAGGCCCTTACAACTCCAATCGATCCACATAACCGAACATACAAATCCAAGATTTAGCAATTCAAATAAAGTGGTTACACCATCCTAACCATAAGGGTATAATAACTAACAATTCAACTCCTTTCTTTTTTTAAAAAAAAATTTCATCATTTTCTCAACTCTTGGTAAAAATCATTTCTTTGCATATAAAACATTTTCTTAGAGGTGCTTAAAACTCACACCGGTCACAAGTCAAAAATACATTTTCTACCTTTCAAGCAAGACTCAAATTTTATTCATTTCCAATTCTGTTCCAAGTAACAACTGGTGAGTCTCTACCGTCACCCAAATATGCCCATCACTCACATGGTGATGTCACAATAAACATCAACATAACATTTCCACAATAATAATTAACAGAGATAACAACTGTGCCATTAACACAAAATACCACAATCGCGCAATTTCATTTGGTGATGATCATTATTATTTCCATGCAATTTATCATCCACACAAGGTAACAAAACGGGCACATAAACTAGTTAAAATGAGGATTGTTCATATCGTCCTGAAAAAAAAACTCTTTTTCTCATTTATACCCTTTCTCAAAATTTTACTTAAATTCATACCATTTTCTAACAAAAGATTCATGTCATAAACTTCGAGTAAAACCAATTTATTTTGTAATTATTTTCCCAAAACAAACCTTAAAATCTCACCCCAAGGGTTTTAGTTGAAATAGAAATGCCATGAAAGTTTTCAAAAGCTGACAATCACCATCCAATTTATTTTCTCAACAAACAACCAGTGAATCCCAACCATCACCCAATTGCCTCCGTCACACTTAAAGTGACTTCAAAGTGGAGCAACTATATTTCCACAACCACAACAAATAGAAGTAAACACAGTGCAAAAGACAATACAACACGCATGACTTTCCAAACTCTGAAAGTTGCGCACCAATACCAACACAATTGAAATAGACCTTTGATACATGAAGGCTTACGAGTGTTCTCAACAAAGAAGTTAACATCTTACCCCATCATGGGGTCTCAGGAACTCACACCAATAGCCGCACATCGATAACCACACTCACATAAGAGAGGCTCCACGCCCCCAAACACAATCCAGGGTACTATACCGCCTTATAGCTAAATCTGCGCTTAACTTCCAAGGATCCAACCTCACAACTCTTATTCAAACCATCCTAAAGTGACTATTTGTCACCCACCTTGATACCGATCAACTTAACTAACCACCCAAAAATTTTCGCCCCGGCACTCAAACATCTACATTCCACTCTCGTTCCGTTTACCTAGAGACAGGTCTCCAAACACCATTCCATATACTTTTAGAGTCTTCTCGGCTTCCCCAAAACAGACTACTCCACTATTGTTCCCATAGGAATTCTACTCACATGACTAGGTGGTAAACACGCTTTTATATTTCAACACAAGACTGAATAGGTCAATGGCGATCACATGATCCCGGTCACACAAGACAATTCTTACCAATGATACATTTGTTGCCTAAGAACACAAACCATTCACCATTCTAGTAAGTACTTTGAGCACTAACCCAAGAAATTCTTTCCCACACAAAACTCCACTCAAAATCTAATAACATCACAGACTCATAACTAACCATGGCACAACACTATCCCTATTCGCAATTGATAGGACCACAACAAACTCACTAATCACCAACTCAAGACACTAAACGACACACACAAGTGCCATTTCTACTATGCCGAGATATGAATCTCACACTCCCTTAGACATGTTCACATAACTTCCACAAACTTCACAAAACTCTAAGGTCCCCCACTTTCTTAGACTTAACACATTTAAAGCCTTATAATTTGGCCCTTATCAAACCACCACCCTAATCATAAAGATTTCACAGCTCTCTCACTTTTCACAAACAAATCCCAAACTGAAACCTGACCACCTCATAATTCACATTTGATATACATCAACACTAGGATCATCAATCCCATTAACAACTTTTCATCACATGTATGTAAAACAGAGTTCAAGGCTCACTGCATGCCCAACACATGAGGGTAAACAAACAACAATACATATACATATACAACACATAACCACGGTGCTTCAACATCCTACGGCACACCGATCAATAACAAAAGCTTCACAATTTATAACATAGATCTCTAAAACAAAAGTCCCTCTCAAGGGTGATACTACCACGCTGGTTGAAACGTCGACCCTCGCGAACCTCTCGAAGCCTGGCCTTTTCAGGTCTGGTACCGATATCGTCCCCGACTAGACTGATGGGACAGAGTCCGACTAGATTCCGAAACACCTGAAGAATTTACACGCAAAGGGCAAAAACATCTAACATGGCCTTGCTGACCACAATTAAAACAAACAGCAGTCTCCCAACTCTGAACCTGATTTGGAGCCCGAACCTCACTGGATCCCCCAACGGACAAGCTCAAAACCCCTGATGAAGACAAGGATCGAGTCTGGGAGTGAGCATGCACTCGCCTCCACCTCTTACTAAGCCTAGAGTGCTTATGAACCGTAGGAGTTACCGAAGTTGCCTCCTCCCTAACTCGACTAACACTGCTAACCATGGCCTCCACATGGGCCGCCGCCTCAACTAAAGCAAAATAATTCTTCCTCATGGATCCAACCACCTTCTCTCGAATATTATCACGTAACCGCCTCTCAAACTCATAACAACGGCGCTCCTCTGTTGCCACCAACTCTGGAGCAAACCTTGACAAACTAGTGAACCTCATCTCAAACTGAGCCAAAGGAGTAGCATCCTGGCGCAACTCAACAAACTGTTCCCTCAACCTTTCCCGAGCAGAAGGAGGGAAATATTTGGCCAAAAAGGCCTTGATAAACACAACCCACTTGGTACCTACAGTACCCTTTGTATACTTCCACCAATAATTCGCATCTCCTTTCAATTGGAAGGTCGCCAAAGAAACCCTCAACCCCTCATCCTCGACTCTGAGCATATCAATAGTCCTGGTAATCTATTCCAACCAACTCTCCGCCTCCAGCGGTTTTGCCTCCCCCAAAAACTCCGGTGGATTGGAGCGAAGAAACTCCTTAGTAAGCTTGAGGGTATGCCCATTGTTTCCCTCATTGCAAGCTAGAGCGTCTGGCACCACTCTCACAACCTCGCATGCAACTTCCTCGCCAACAGCTGATGCTGTAACAACAGGTGCTAGGGGAACTGCCATGTCCTTACCGGCACCCCTACTACTCATTTGTCCTCTATTCCCTCGTGTAGACATATCGCAACGGCTTCCCAGAGGCACACACCCATCACCACTAAGTAACAAGACAAACTTAACCCCCAAAACATATAATTCCCAATGCATATAAACAATTTAAACATCTAAACACATAATCGAATCAAGTCCACAAGGATGGTCACTTGTCCTAAAACTCTCAAGGAACTCCTATTAGAAACCACATTGATCAGGCGTGTTTCCAATAGGACCTCAAAGCAAGTTCACTGGCTACAAGTACTATCCGAGAAACTTAATTCCATGCTTACATAAATGCAACATATAAGTCCTAACACTTATCCTAACTATATGCAACGTCCTCACCAAGCATAGTAAACCCTTTGTGGTAAAAACCACTTCTCATGAGCCCAAGGTATTCAAACCTGGCTTGCTCTGATACCAAGTTGTCACACCCCACTTTTTATTACTCGGATTCCATTACCAAAACCATTATTATAAATTCAATTTCAGAGAGAACATACAGAAGCTCATAATATTTACAAGGAATACATAAATAATAATTCTCTCATTCGAGTATGAAATGAATGCAACAAAAGTATAACCAAATAAATTGCCCGAAGGCTTACATCTTAAAATATATATATATATATATATATAAAGGGCTCAACCCTTTTACACAAATGGCATCCCACCTGCAGAGAAAAGGCCTCGTGGCCAACAGACAAGAAGATCCATGACCTAGAAACACTTCTCCATGTTCACCTGAGAAATATTAGCAACGTGGGGTGAACAAATAGTCCAGTAGGGATCACAACATGATCCTCAACAATAACAACCTATAGATAGCTATGATCATGAATGCTTAGTCTCATACTATAATGTGATGGTTTATACAGAAATATACACATATAAGTACTTTTCTCAAAATCATTCATTTCATTCCTTAATGTAAGCAATTCACCCTTCTTTCTTCTTATTACCTTTTTACCAAGACTTATATGACAGTGACAAATTTCTGAAAGTGAGAATTTTACCAAAAATCTTTTACACTTTCTCACACCTTTTAGACTTGCACCTGATTTGACTTTTCAAAGACATGTTCACAATTATCTGATATCTTTCACATTACTTACAATCCCAACACATTACTCACGTCTACTTCTCACACATTCATGCCGATGCAAGTATACCTTTAGTACAAAAGGAAACACACAAGCATCCAACAACTATCTACTTCTACAATTTAGGCAATTTAGCCTTTCAAAAAACACAACCATCATAACACATAACATACTCAAATATACCGAAGCAACAATAATAAATAAATTATGCTCAACCTGCCTCAAGCATGGTAAGCAAATGATACATCTTTCCACAATGAAATGCCAATTTACCAGACACCGGCTGGAAGGGAATCGTACCTCTGCCAATTCTCCAGGCGCTAACTGGAAGGTAATGGTACCTCTCATTCTCAGCGCAGCCAATTCTCCAGGCGCTAGCTGGAACGTAATGGTACCTCTCATTCTCAGCGCATTACACATTTTTCCAACCGTCACATTATACAACATTCATATATAACTCGAGTGTACTACTGACAAATAACCATTTCAGCATTCACAATGTCATCCTCCACTGATGACCAAGGACAAAGCCTCTAAGCAATATGTATTAATGCACGAAATACAATCATCTCATTCTTTTGAGGCATTAAATCCTACAACAACAATAATGTTCCAAGGTTTTCAACTTACACCAAGGTTGTTTCTTAATTGTAAAAGAGTCAATTTCCAAACTAAATTTCCAAAATTTCCAATTCACAAAACTCCAATTATACATATACATGCATCTAAAATAAATGAGACGCCTTTCTTCCATTTAATCCAAAAACTCAACCCACGGACAACAAAGTCATAACCCGCTCAATTTCAACTCAACAAGGGTATTACCCAAAATTCCTAATCTCATGGTTAAATCCCCTTTTTAACAATTAACAAATTATCAATTCGTTATAATTGACTATAATCAACCCAACACAAGGTAAATGTTAAAATCATATGATCCGATTTAATCAGAAATAAATTACCAAGTCATTAATCAAAATTTTTAATTCATAACATGATTATCTCACCATTTCAACCATTTTTACCTATTAAGCAATACTACAAAACAATTAGGGCTTTACTTCTCTCTACCCATAACATGGTAAACCATTTCCCCCAAATTGACCCAACAACAAGTTATTTCCCAAATCTCAACCTTGCACATCAACACTTAGATCCCCCCCTTTATGATTTTCCAAAAAGATCCATAACAACATGATTCTTATGCAATAGAATATACCACATGTCTATCTATAAAAGAGGTATTGAAAAAGATCAAAGAAATCCCTACCTCAAGAGAGAAAAGGAGAAAAGCCCAAAAATTAGCTCCGCCGGAATTCAATCTCCACCGGTCAAGACGAAGCCCTCAATATGCTCATCATTTTGGTATAAGGGACTAGCACCAAAATCTCAATGGATTCTTGGGATCAAAAGAAAATACAATGTTTTAAGGGTTTGGATAGGGAGAGATGAGAGAAAAAGAGAGAAAGATTGTAGCGAGAGAGAGGTACATTTAGATATGGATGAAAAGGGGGCAAAAAGAGTAAAATATAGTTGAAAAGTACGAAAAACGAGGCTGAACACACGTCTGGCCACACGTGCGGCGCCCTCTCCCGCACGTGCAGAGCGGCCTCCCCGCACGTGCGGCTCCCATCCCCGAATGTGTGGTCTCTCCCGCACCTCCACTTCCGTACTTGCCTTTTATGCAGTGTGCAAACAGCCCTCTCCCCTACTTCCCACACGTGCGCCTTGATCTCCCGCACGTGTAGACCCTCTCCTGCACATGTGGCCCAAGGCCCCGCACGTGCGGCTCTAGTCTTCCATCCCAGAAAAACCTCGGCTTCTCCCCCGACCCTCCGGAGTCAACCTCGCACCCTCTGGGACAAGTGAAAACTCGAAATTTGAAATAAACAAGAATGAAAAATTCTGTGGAGAAGTTCTCAAAAACAGCGTACTCAACTATTAACTGGATCACACTTTGAAACCCGACACTTTAACGAAGGCAAATCCGACATAACTCAAGTGAACACGGCAACTCACGTACCAGTCATCACATGTGCCGATTCCATTTGAACAAGAGGATATCGAGCCCTTGGAATTGGATCTGGAATAATGCTAAGGTAGGGCATAAAGGGCCAGACTTGCTATCTTGACGTCCATTACTATTTTTTGTGTCTTGTTTGTTTGTTTGTTTGTTTTTTTTTGTTTTTTGTTTTTTTTTGTTGGTTAGATACTATACTACGACCATTTTCATGTGTAAATCGACCAACCCGTGTAATCAAGTCACTTTATGAATGAAAATGTTTCATAGTGCACGAAAATTGCCTTTTATGAATGGGTGTAATTGAACTGTACTTATTATGTTCGAATTGATGCTCGTACAATCGACATAATGTAATTATTGATGCAATTGAACAATGTTAATTTGGGACCTTTCTATGATTTTGCAAATGAGGTAGACTTCATTGCCGAACAGATTCACAATGAGCTTGAACCCAAAGGGTAAAATAGAGGCCGAATTAACCGTGACTCAATGAGCCTGAAGCAGAAGGCGAAGCAGAAGTCGAGCGATTGAGTGGCCGTTTCTCAAATGGGTATATTATGTTAATTCAACGCCTTTCTGTGGTTTCACATGACTTATCTACTGAATAGATTCATATATCTGCCCCTACCCCGGTTGAGAACGGGTGCATTATGCATGGCCAAATAAATATCGTCAAGTTACTGCAAGCCAATGCCTGACTCCAAGTAAATTCATATATTTGCCCCTACCTCGATTGAGAATGATGGAATGGTATACCAAAAATGGGCTGACTACGTATAATACGCATTAGCAGTTCGCACTAAGGATTAATGGGACAGAGCACACGTGCAATCACTTTGGTGGTATTAAAAGTAGCGCCTCTGTAGTTAATATAAACCTGTACACCTAGCCAACCTATAATTAGTTTGATTGCTTGAAGTAGATCGTCACTACGGAAAGGCTTAGTTTTCGTGAAAGGCCCATCATACCTCATATTCTGTCATCGATGTAACACCAAATGTAGAGGGAATACCTTTCTCCGGTGAAGCTCGTAGAACCGTGTATGTTGGGAAGGCTATTTTTCAATAGCAGATGGGAGGGGAAGAGTCTAGCAAAACTCGATGCAGAAATGAATCAAGAAACGCACAGTGATTTTATTCGCAATAAGACCGTGGAACTAGAGGAGTCAAATAACGTCGGTCGCCCAAGCAATAGGGGATGGTCAGGAGAGACGAGCGAAGCACATCGCTAAGAAGTGGAATCCAGAAAAAAGAAAGCGGCAGAACCGCCAGTGCCTATGCCCTAATTTGAAACGAGCCGAGTAGATCGCCACGTCCGTTGAGCATCTCAGTTTTTATTGGGAACGAACCCATGGTTGAAGTCGATTTGATTGTCCACGACGTGAATGTGGCAGTTGAATTCACACAGCAAATCTTCCCCATGAAGTGCACCACTCAATGACCAAACAGGAAGACTATGAAGTTTTCAGAGAAGGGGTCCACGGGGCTACCAAAGGACTCTATAGTTCATATGAAGTCAGTATGCGCCTTCGTGCCGCTCAAAGGAAAATTGAACACAAAGATGGGCAGATTTAGAACTTGGAGCGCCGATTTGAGGAAGCCCATAAGAGGGTGGAGAACGAGGCTCGAAAAACTAGAGTGATTGAGTTCAAGGTGGAGGGGACAGTGAATTCAACAACATTGAAAGATAAAGTAACACAATGTCTTATGGATCATGCGATAGCCGATCGAGATACTGCCAACATTTTTGCAAGAGAAACCATAGAGACGCGAGCCTATAACAAGGGCTTCTTCAAGGAAAGAAAGATTGGCATCGACAAGATGACGGAGAAGCTAGCCGACAACGTCTGCCGATGTGAAAACCGTGGATTCAAGTACAGATAGATAAAAGCACTTTAAGTGGCGGATGTGGATTCTACTTCACCGTTATACCAGAACTATGTAATGTCGTTCGAAGCCTATGACGCCAAGAAAATGGACAATGAAGAGGAGGTCGCGAACCCCAAGAAAAGTTAATCGGTGTTATAAACTCCGGTTTGATTCTTGGGGTTCTTCTGTAACTAGGACGCCCGTTGGTTTTAGGATAAATGTATCCGTAAAGAAATTTGAATTTGTCATGATGTTTTCTTAATAAAAATTCGGTTATGCTTGATTGAAATAATCTGATTAGTTATGTTTTCGAATTGCACTCTTGTAATTATTTTGATGGCACGAAGAGTGCTCCAAATTCAAAGGCTTTTATTGATGGTGCTTCGTGCTGAGCACAAAGAGTGCTCCGAATTCAAAGGTTTATATCGATGGCGTTTTGTGCCGAGTACGAAGAGTGCTTTGAATTCAGAAGCTGAATAAAAATAAGGCAGTCAAAGTTAATAAACAAGGAATCATCATAACATCTTGTATCATTGATTGATTGTACGTATACAAGGTAATAATATACATTAAAAGTGAAAAACATCAAAACATCAGTCGGAGACACATCTACACATCTCCTGTCCATCTCCATCCGATGGCGACATATCTCTCTCGACGAAGACACAAGAGTGAACTTGGTTTGTCCTCCAAACTTACAAATTGAGATGAGATGTTGGGTTTTAACACTACAACATATAAGAGTTTTAGAAACCAAATATTTTGGTCTCTAAAAGTGAAATTTTTGTTACAAAAGACATTTGGGAACTAATTTCCATCGTCATAAGGATAGTCGCTAAAAGGTTGTCCCAAAAAGTAAAAAATTAGGCTTTTAGCGACAAAATTTTTAAAATGTCACTAATAAATAGACTTTTAGGGGCAAAATAATTTGGTCCCAAAATGATTTATTTTTTGAGACAAAAAATTTGGTCCCAAAAGGATAATAATTCATCACTAATATCCAATTTTCATTGCTAAAAATATAATAACAACATTTTTTGCAATAAAAATATTTAGTCCCTAAAAAATAATTTTGTCCCTAAATTTTGATTCTTAAAATCTTAATTTTTTGTAGTGTAAATTGAAAACTTAGAGCTTTTCAATTGTGCAAGTTAATGTTTAAAAAAATAGTGTTTTTGACCTTTTATCTTTGCATTCCACTTCATTTGTGAAATTGTCTGTTCCTCCAAAAATAGTGTCTTTTTGTTTGGATAAGAGTTCCATAAATTGTTCCACTTTGATATATAAAAAATATTTATGATATAAAGTTGATGAGAGGATGCCAGTGATGTTCTAATTCATCTATCTTGTTGAAAAAATATTGTAACGCCCCAAAATAACCCAATACAAATTAGGTACATCAACCAACATCCATTAAAGAATAATAACAATTCTCCAACCTTTACATCATTAATCAATAAGGTTTGTACAAAAGTCCCACATGCGAATTATACATTGAATGATATAGAAATACATGAATCTATAGCATGTAGAACATCAAATCCCAAAAATAAATAAAATGCCCTTAAGGGCTTATATATTCCAAGGCTTAAGCCCGGTTACACAAAAATGGTCTCTCGGACCCATACATGAATAGCCCTTGGCTTACAAAAATTTCAATCACAACAAAAGAGCCTTATACTATCAAAACATACTTCCACGCCCTAGTTTGACGGGTTCACCACATCATTTCCTACACCAAAGTCCCATAAGGGTAAGCATAAAGCCCAGTAGAGAAATCTTAACAAAGTATATATGTTTATGCAAGAATTCCCAATATGAAATGCACATGCCATGCTATGCCTTAAAAAAAAGTTCGTTTACATCTCTTTGAAAACCACCATGCACAATGATAACTTGAAATTCTCTACAATTCAGAAATTTGCTGTTTAATTCATTGGGGCGGTAAATACAACTCAGGTAATCCCTGGGTTGGTGTCTGCAAGTAGGCATAACTAGCACTACCAAAAACCCACTTTACCGGTTGCTAACCGGAAGGGAAGTGGTACCTCCTCCGCGCGTGTTTTCGGTCTTTCACCCCGGACACTCAGGCCAACTTAATCAATTCCATCTACACCTCCTATCCGGATTTACTAACGTATTTATCCCAAGACATTACAATAGTTCTCATTTCTCAATAATTCTTTCTCAATGCAAGTTTCAAATCCCAATTCAATAATTATAACAAGCTATATATTGAAATGTCAATGCCACAGTTATCCATGCAATGCAACAATTAACCATGCCATGTAGTGATTACCCATGCGATGTATCATCCAACCATTAACATAATTTCCCCACAATTGTTCCATTTGCGATCACAATTTCCACTTTCTTTTTCCAATACATTTAACATGTATAATTCATGAACTTTTACCTCTATCCAAGTGTTGCAACATTTCCACATCTCATAAGGTCTCAACATTTTGTCATTTCAAGATTCATATACATATCTACATATACAATAGATTCCAAGGAAATTTACTAATTTCGCATATACTAAGAAATTTGACATTTTACATCTAATGTCATGAAATCTCCATTTGAACATTCATTTAACACAAGTGGAATCATAATTTCTTAACAACCAACAAAACCCCCAAATTTCAAGGTTTTTCACCTAAACAATGCATTTCCCTATTTCTTGGTAAAATCTCACCAAAAAACATCATTTTTATGACAATGAGCTTCAATTATTCTAGAAAATCTTTCAAAGAAACAAAAGATGGATTTTTTTTTGCAAGACCACTAACTTCTTGAGCTAAAAACCAAAACCTTTTTATAATGTCTTTAAGAAAGCTCCAAAATCACATTAACCTTGCATAGACATGTATATATAACTCAAAGAAGTTACTACCTCAAGTTTTGAAGAAGAAAATGAGATGAAACCCTTGAAATCAATGGTGCCAAAACCCAATCTCCACCATACACAATGTAGCTCTTGAGGAGCTCTTCAACTTTGATGAAGGAACTTGGGTTGAAGATGCAATGGATCCAAGGGGATCAAGAGTTTGAAGAGTTTTGGGGTATGAAATGTAGAGAGAAGGGAGAGCAGTGTGTTTTTAGTGAGAGAGTGATATAAGAAAAGTGACACACACAACCCAAAAAGAGAAGAAAAACAGAGCTTTACGGACTCAGGCCTGTCCGCACGTGCGGCACTTGCCCCTGCACTTGCGGAGCGTGCCTCCTACACGTGCGGCTCTGATCCCCGCACGTGCGGCACCTTCCTGCACTCCCCCTCCGCACCTGCATATAATGCAGTGCGCAATCTTCAAAAGCCCACACTTCCCCGCACGTGCGACCCAAGGCCCCGCACGTGCAGCCCTGGTCCTCTAGCCCATAATTTTTCTGGTTCGATTCCAGACACTCTGGGCTCGACTGAGCACTCTCCGAAACGAGTGACACTCAAACCCAGAATAAACAAGGACCAAAATTTGAGAAAAAGCTTTCGAACACAACAAACCCAAAGAGGACAATAAGTGAACTGACATATATGAAACCAGTCATCACAAATATTTTTTGAAAACAAAAAAATAAGTGGAGAGAAAACAATTTTTAAAAAATACTACCAAATAGTCTAATAGTACAATATCCAATATTTTATGTTTGGGGGAGAAAAAGAAGTATAGAGAAGTAAAGCATTTTAAAAATGGAATTGTGAATGTGGTTATATTAAAAATTGTTCGTGGAAAATTTTTTGTATTGTGTTTTGATGATGGATATAGGTTTGTGTTGTGTTGTGTGGTCAATGGTTAGTGTTTGTGTGGTGGTGCTTTATCTTATTTTATTTTATTTGGTTATCTTCTTTCCATGGCATAGAGTATTGTTCTTCACTCTATCATGTGCCTCGAATTTGCCTTATGGCTACACATTACCATTGTCAAACACACATTCTATGTGCAATTGCTATGGTGAGCTAGCAATTGCATAGCAATTGCAATAAATTAAATTCTTACTATTATTTTTTGTTTTTACTTTAATTTTATTGAGGTGCATTTATTTGGGTAATTTTACAAAATTCATTTGAAATTGAAACCAACCAGATTTGTATTTTATTTTGACCTCAAATTTTTAACAATGAATTTCATAAATTACATTTTAACTCAATAATTTTATATTCAATTGTATTTTGATTTCATCATTAATTATACCGTGCCTAGGCACGGCATACACTAGTACATATACATAACATAACCCATCATCACGTCACATCCCTTTGCAAATATATATGCTACATAAGAAATTTGAATAATTACACCTTTTGAACTTTTTTTAGATGAATTTTTGTTTGTCTTTATTAATTTTTTTATTATATTTTAATCAATTTTTTTACTTTTTAGATACATAAAGATTAGATATTTTAGTCAATTAACGAAAATATAAATTTTTTTTACTTAAAACAAATGAAAACCCAAACAAAAATGTACACATTTGTTTAGATTTTCGTTTATTTTTAGTGATTTTTTAAAAAATATTTTAGTCAATTTATTTTTCATTTTAAATGCATTTTGATTAGGTAATCTAAAAAGGTTCAAAAAAATTAACTAAAATATGAAATAAAAAAAATCCATTTAAAAATATTTTTTTTTTTGTAAAATTAAGGAGGACTTACATGTACATTCTAATAGGTAAGTCTTATGATAATTAACGGTATTTTTCATTAAATACTATTAAGAAAAAAGTCACTAATTATTAATTTTTAGCAACAATTTGAAAATTGTCATAAAAAATGTCGCTAATTATAAGTTTCAGCAACAGTTTAAAAAATCGTCATAGAAAAATGTCACTAATTTTTAACTTTCAACGGTAGTTTGAAAAATTCATTACAGAAAAATGTCACAAATTGTAAGTTTTAGCGACAATTTAAAAAAATCGTGACAAAAAAAAGTCACTAATTATCAATTTTTAGCAAAATATGTAAAAAACAGTCACAAAAAATTATTTTTAGAAACAATTTACTATGATTTATTTTAATAAGACTTGATAGAAATTAAATCCAATTATTAAAATTTATTAATAGTTTATCCTAAAATGAAACCAAACATTCCCCATCTTTCTCCAAACCAAGCGCTTTGCCACACTAAAATCGTGTATTCAGAAAATGAAGACTGATACTCCAACTTTTCATATCTCTCATGACCAATCTTCTCCGAAGTCGTGTGCCACGCTGAAATCGTGTATCAGAAAATAAAGGAGAGGTAGTTTGGAGTCTCAGAAGAATAATACTCCACATCATAAAAATATGGGTAAATTACACTTTATATTCTTATATTTTTGTTGGCTTATTTTTTCTTACGAAGGAAAATATCATAAATACGAGCGTGCCGTTAAGGATTGAAAAATCCTTACAGTTTAATTTCAAGCTAATTATCAATCGATTGCGTTAACGGTTCTTTTGCCTCAACAAAAAGGACTTCAAAATTGTCAAGTGTAGAGAAAAGAAAAATTAAAAGAAGAATGAGGGAGACAGAGAAAGACGATTGAGTGAACAATCTGGGTGATGGAGTGAACAATCAAAGTAACAATTACTTACCTCTACTCCTATGCTTTGAAAAGGAAGTGCATAAAAATCTTCAAAAATGAAGTGCTAAAAATAAATGCTTCGAAAAGAAAGTGTGTAAAATAAAATGTATGAAATATAAAAGACAAGAAAAAAAAAGAAATCAATTGTCTTTGATTTGAGTTGGTGGATCTCTTACAATGTAGTTATTGATGTCTATTTATAGAGGAAAAAATACAGCAATAACTGCTTAGTAACTATCCATTTCTCTCATCTTCATCATTGTCTTGCCATGTGTCCTTCCACTCATCCACTTTGTCCTTCATGTTCTCCATCATCTCCCTAACTTCTTTTAACTTCCAAATAAATAAGAGGATGCCACATGTCCTAATAATAATAATAATAATAATAATATAATAATAATAATAATAATAATAATAATAATAATATTTTATGGTGCCAACAAATTTGAATCAAATCTTATTTTGGTCTCTACACATGAAATTATGACAGTCAATCCACTGCACTTCTAGCCAAATCCCACTTTAATCCATACACATGAAATTGTGACAGTTAACCCCCATGTACTTTTGGTCAAATCTCACTTTGATCTCTATGCAAGTGTCAATGTCCTATTTTTGTTACTCAATTGTTTAAATTTAAAATTTAAAAAAGAAAAAGAAAAAGAAAAAGTTATGTGATAAGAATGTGACTACAACATGATGGTAAGAAAAAAAAATCATCTAGATTTTTTTACCAATGCACACTTTATCCTAAAATTTATATCAAAATATGATTGTATTATGTTAAAACAAAACGTAAATTGTAAACAATTAAGAAGATGAATTAGGATTTTGCATAAATTAGAATCATGAAACTCTGTTTTTCATAGTAACACAGCCTTTTGTCTATTCATCTTTCTTTTTTATTGATTTCTTTGTCGCATTTTATTTTATTTTTTTAATTTCAAAAACTCTACTTTCTTACTTTTTCGTTCCAATTTTTACCATACGAACATATATATATATATATTGTATTATATAACTCTCATGTATTTATCACGTAAAACAAAGTGTATTGGTGAGTGTAGACCGCCCGGAACTCTGCTTCGCGCAAGGGCGTGAATTGTTATTCTTGCTACTACAGTTCGGACTCCTGTCACGGTTCTGAATCTAATCTCACAAAGTACAATGTGAGACTGATAAATCACCAAAGAGTCCAAATCCGACAAATCGTTTTGAAAAACTGATTTTAATCAAGAAGTGCCAAATATTGACTGCTTTGCCAGATTTCAGAGTCGCCACCTAAATATTTTATTTTGGGAAAATTTTGGAAGCCCTGACTCGTGCCTAAGGCCACGTGTTCGTCATCACCAAAGTTGTCTCAGCTCGGGAACTTGGGTACGAGGGGAAAGGTCATGCAATGAGCACCCCCGCTCGCTCATCAAAGGATCGGCCTTTACTAACATGATATGTTGTTTTTGAAAACACATGTGTTCTTATTCCGGTTTATTAGCTAGCTTACTATGTGATGCGCACAGCACACAAGTATAGACTCAATCGCAAGAATTGGAACAAAACAATTCAATGTTTGTTTTTGAAAGTGCTACTAGCAAGTAGGCTAAGACCCGGATTTGCCACCTCAGGTGGGCTTAGAAAACATGATTTGCCACTCTCAAGTGGGCTTAAAACGCACATTTTGATAAATTGTTCAAATTCAAGCAATGAAGCCTTCATCCACAGGCATTCAGGCAGTTAAACACTTAAGCAGTTAGCCTCATGGCAAGCATGCTAACATGGCAACATACACATCTCATGCAGTATGCTAAAGCATAAAAGCTTACCTAGTACTCCGAGCCAAAACAAAAGCTAGTTAGTAATCAATGCATGATCCTAGCTATGTTATCAATGCATAATGCAACACATGCAAAATGCAATGATATAGGCTCGGCTACCTAAGATGGCATATGAAATGCAACAATTGATATATGTATTCGAATTGGAATTGAAATACAATGCAGTTTGTATGATGTGCCGAGCCCGGTGCATGCAAAATAGATGAATGAATGCACGCATGCGAAGCATAAGGATGCTAATTGAAATATGCCCATTGAAATATACCCTAAAACTAACCACTGAAAGCAGATAAGTAAAAGGGAGAAAGAAATGGGGGTTGGAAAACATGCATCACACACACACACACTTGTTACAACAGTTGCCCTCTTGACGGAGGATCCGAATAATAAGCTAACTAGCTAATCTAAACGAATTAAACTAATTATTACAAAATGAAACTAATTAACTAGTTAGGTATTACAACACAAATTGATTAGCTAAGTGCATGAACTACTTAAGTACAAAACCAAAGCATTCACTAGCTAAGCAAAGCAACTAAGTAAAACAGTTAAGAGGAGCCTCGGGGCGAGAAGTGCATGCATGCTCGGTCGCCTCGTTCGGAAATCCATCACTATGTCCCAACTTGCTTCTGTTTGCATTTGATTCCAGAACACTGTACAAACCTCCAGATAGCTCCTACTCCAACATGGAGACCTCCAGGAACGCTGCCAACCACTTAGTGGTGTTGTAGACCACCTGTAGACCACTTACACATGCTGCAAACCAGAAAAAGTGGTCGGCCAACTACTTTTTCTGGTCTGCCGACTAGAAAATCCTGCCAAGCACCAATTTGTTGCAACAGAGAACAAGAAGGGGCACATCATTGTATTTGCAAGGTATGTGTGCACAACCATCCTCCCTATCATTTCTTAAGCTCAAGGGAGTGTAGTTCTCGACTCTCGGGCCACCAACCATACATCGCAATGCATGATGGTCGAGAAGCCAAGTTTGCATAATTCAATGTTAATGAATGCACAAACAACACATAAGGGCCTTAACCTCTATCATGCTTGATCAAGAGGGTCGGCGACCGAGAAATGAGGTACGTGTCATCACTTCAAGTATGAAACGTCTCTCGTTTCTCGTGTATGGATTGACATCCAATCCAAACACATGCAATGCAACTCAAACATGCCAAACACAATGCAATGCAACATGAGCATGATCAACCTATCAATGCTAATGGCATGCAAACACAATGCATGCACAAGATTCTATCATATGGACAATGCATGTATGGCATGTTTAAAAGCTAATGCATCAAAGCTAGTAAAACATGTTACACACAAGGCATGCAATACGATGCTCAATGGACTTAAACCGAATATGGACAGACCTATGAGGCTCCATAACAGTGGCCGAAATACTCTGAAATGATAGCATGAAAAGCAAGATAATGCATGCTCATGCATTGGCCCATCAACTAAGTATAAGAGCACAGCTCTCAAGCATGATGAAGAAGTGACAAATGTGAGAGTGTAGCTACACTATATGCACTGAAATCCTGTATGAAATGATGCCAAACCACTCAATCAACACAAGTATAGCATGCAAGAGGGACTACACAAGTGGCATGCAATACATGGCACAAATGACTGAACCAGCCATGGACAGAGCTCAATTAGGTCAAAACAAAGACCAAAACATGCTGAGATGGGAGCTCACAAGTCTAGACAAGCATGCATACACATTAGGCCATAAGCAAGGCAATAATGTACAACCTTTAAAAGCACTCAAAGAGTAAAAAAAGTGAGAATATGGCGATGCTATATGCTCTTAAATAACATGGTAGATGATGCCAAATCATGCGCATGTCACAAATGAAGCATGCTAGAGGCATGAAAACACAAGGCTAGCAAGGCCAATTGCACTACGACAATGCAATACAAGAACCATATGACCAAGGCAACCCAAAACAGTCTTAGAGCATGCCAAAATGATGCTAAAACATGCATGGAGCAAAGCCAAAACAAGCTAGCATGAAGGGCTAAAAACATCAAGTAGGCTAGGCCAATGAGCATGGTTACACTACACCTACCAAAACCAAGCATAAGATGGCTTCACCAACAAAAATCAGAGTTGTATTATGGCAAAATAACACCCAAAACACACTGATATGGCAGCCCAAAAGCCTAGGCAAGATGGCATACATAAAGGCTCATACTTAAGGCATAAAGCACCAACCCTCCAAAGCATTGAAAGAGTGACACATGTGAGTGTATGACAATGAAACATGCTCTGAAATTACCTACCAAATGATGTCATGCCATGCCATGCAAAAGGCTCAAATAAAGCATGCCAAGAGACTTGAAATACAAAGCTAGTCAAGGGCTTTACACTACAACCATACCAAGCAATGCTCAAATGACCTAAAGCACTCAAAATAGACCTAAGGCAGGTCAAAATGGTAGCAAAAACATGCTAGACTCGCAACAAAGATGGCAAGAAAGATAGGCTCCCGAATTAGCTCACAAATAAGGCATAAGGGCATAACTCTTAAACATAATGAAAAAGTGATAAACATGAGAGCATGACAGAAGTTTATGGTCTGAAATTACCTACCAAATGATTCCATGTCATGCAAAAGGCTCAAATATGACATGCTAGGGGTCCCATAGTGCAAGGCTAGCAAAGCCAAATGCACTATAGCTATGCAAAACCAAACATGCATGACCAAAATCACTTAAATCAGACCTCAAGCATGTTAAATCAAAGCCAAAAATGTGTTGGAGTAGAGCATAAACATGCTAGATCAGTAGGCTAAAACAACAGATATGCTAGGCTAGTGAACCAAAATTGCACTACAAGTGCAAGGAGCATGCAAGAGGCAACCAAACCAACCCAAATCAGAGTTATGACATGTCAAATGATGGCCAAAAACCTGCTGAAATGGAGCCAATACATACTAGAAAGACATACTACTTTGCAAGGCTACAAGTAGGTTTACACTACAAGTGTATAAAGCATGCAAGAGGTGACCAAACCAGCCATGGACAGAGTTATATCAAGCCCAAAAACTCACAAAAATATGCTCAAACTAAGCCTCAAGAGGATAGAAATACATGCTCATTTGATAGGCCAATAACACATGCTAACCAGACAAGAGGAGGGGGAGGAGGGGGGACTCCCCCCTCCTATTTGGGACCTCAAAACATGGTTTTTGTCACTGAAAAACCTCTGATTTTTAGTGGTAAAAAGGCCCAAAAAGTTCGATTTGAAGGTGGTGAGAAGTTGCACAAAAGGCCTCACAAGCCAAGGAACAGAAAGGGAGAACAACCCCCTAGCCAAACAAGGCACAAACCAACACTTTTAGGACTGAAAAATAGAGGGGAAAAAAAAGGTTTTTTTAGTTCAACACCACCCCAAAAATAGTTTTCAAAGGTGGTAAAACAAGCATGCAAAGCAAAGGTTTAAAGGGACAAGTGCTTACCCTTGAAGGACAACAGCAAAACCAGCCAAAATCTGAACCAAAATCAGCCTTTTGGAGCTCCAAATGATCCTCAAAGAACCTTAGCCCAATGGTGGTTAAGTTTGATCAAGGGTCTCCTTACAAGAGTGTAGAGAATTCTAAGCTTAAAGCTCAAAAACAAGAGGAGAATGAGAGAATTCTAGGGAGGGAGAGAGTTTTGCTCTTCAAAATTATAGAGAGAGAGAGAGACTCCCCAAAACTTGCTTCAATGTTCTTCTCCTTGCAAAATGAGTGAAATGCCTCATATATAGCAAGAATAGAGCTTTGGTTCGAAATATCTAAGTTTGGAAATATCTAGAGCAATGCACAACAGCTGGAGGGAAAAGATCTTTAAAAAATCTGAGTTTGGGACCTACAGACCACTTTTCTGGTCGACCGACCACCTTTTTGGGTCGACTGGATACTTTTCTGGTCAGCAGCCCATTTTTCTGGTCGGCAGGAAAATTCTGCTTTCCAGGTCTAACTTCAAATGGGTATAACTCCTTCATCTGGACTCCTTTTCAAGTCATTCTTGTGTCCAAATTCAATCCCCGAAGTAAGCTTTCCAATGGTGGAAGCCTTGCATCAAAATTCCAACTGTGCAAAAAGTTATGCATGCTTTGGTGAAGCCACTCAGTTTCGATCCTTCCCGGATTCATGTCGAACTTCTCCCAAACTAGTTTTCTTCTCTCCTTTCCTCTTTTCTTCAACTCCGAACCCCTCAACAAGGCGTTTTGAAAGATTTTTCAAAGATTTTATCTCTTTTTTATTCATTTCCACTTTGTCCTCGCTCGGTTTACCGAAAAGCGCAACATTTTACAAAATGTGAGCGTCAGAACATCGCAGAAGAACTTTCAAAAATATTTTGAAAGAGAGGGTTTCAAGGTCTCAAAATCTTTTGATCAAGATAGTTTTGGTCCAAAAAGGGGTATGAAGTTGGGATTTGGCTCTCTCTTTGCCGAAGAAATCGACCATTTTCACTACACATCTTCATCACCGAGTAAACCATCAGCAGTGCCCAAATCTTAAGGGCGGTCAAAAATGGGGTGTCTACAGTGAGAAATATAGATGATTTTTCTCTCTTACCCTCATTTCATAGTCACATTTTTGTCACATGACTGAACTTTTTTAAGGATTTAAAAATAAAGTAACAGAAAAGGGAGATTGACACTTGTGTAGGGACCAAAGCAAAATTTGAGTAAAAGTGCAGGGGAGTGATTGTCACGATTTCATATATAGGGACTAAAGTGAGATTTGACCAAAAATGTAGGGGGTTGACTATCATGATTTCGTGTGTAGAGGTTAAAATTAGATTTGGTGCAAAGTGTAGGGGTGCAAAGTGTAATTTACCATGAAATCATGACAGGCAAACCCCTGCATTCCTGGTCAAATTTCATTTTGATCCCTACACATGAAATCGTGACAGTCAACCACCTGCACTATTACTCAAATCTCACTTTAGTCTCTACACAAGTAGCAACGTCCCTCTTCTATTATTTTGTTTTTAAATTTTTAACAAAATCTAGTCATGTGACAAAAATATGACTACAAAATGAGGGTAAAAGAGAAAAATTGTCTATATTTTTTACTAATACACTTTGTCCTACGTGATAAGCACATGAGAGTCATATAATACAATGTATATGTATGTTCGTATGGTAAAAATTGGGATTACAATGTAAGAAAGTAGAGTTTTTGAAATAAATAAATAAATAATGCGACAAAGAAATCAAATAGAAAGAAAGATGAATAGACAGAAGATTGTGTTACCATGAAAAATAGTGTTTCATGATTTCAATTTATGTGAAATCCTAGCTCATCTTTTTAATTGTTCATTATTTGCGTTTTGTTTTAGTCTAATACAGTCATGAAAAATCTATAAATCCTTAGATATTGATTTGTGATTATGTATCAATTTAAAGCAATAAAATAATCCCAATCAAACAATCAAGACAAATCGACACAACGATTTTAACGTGGAAAAACCACAATTGGAGCACCTCCGATTGTGATAAAAAACCACGGGCAACAGCCACAAAACAATCCACTAAGAAGATATAAAAAAATTACACAGGTATACTCTCAATTACCTAGCGAATCCACGCCCGAATTGAACCAACCCCTATGTGCCTCTTCCAACCCCGTCTTCACCTCAGAATTGTCTTGACGATGAGCCACTCTAGAATCCACCAAAGCTTCAGGCTCAAATTCTTTAGAATCCACCAAAAAACAACTCTCTCTTTTGTATAGAATGAACAAACGAACCTTTGATGTATTCTTCTTAACCCATGAGTTGAATACTCAATTAAACATCAAAGAAAACTAGCAAAATATCCCCAGATATAAACCTTAATATCCAAAAAGAAGATCTGGAGCAGTAATCCTAAAATCTGACAGAAACACGTACTTATAGAAATCTGGGACTGCGAAGTTCGCTCGAGCGAAGACTCTCTCGCTCGAGCGAGGAACTAATCTTGCGTGTTTTTCCATAAGTGGCTTCGCTCGAGCCACACCACCTTTGCTCAAGCGTACATTCATCCTTCTCAGGTTTTTTGCCAGACGCAGCCTTCGCTCAAGCGAGAACTCCTTCGCTCGAGCGAGCAAGGGCGGACATGCAACTTCGAATGCAATTTTGCATTTTGCTTCGAGGGCGTTACCCCTCGACCCTACCCGGGCGCTGCCCCCTGGACCCCCGCGAGCTGACCGAGCAGCTCGATCCCCGTCATAATCAGCAAAGTGGCAATATTGAAAGCATTAACATCACAAACTTCTCTGCAAGGCACAATTCGGGTTGGATTCACATCTAAACACTCATAGCCTCACTAAAATAAAAAGTGCGAAAATAAGTACAACTGAAAGGAATTTTGTTCAAACGGGATTGCCAAGAATAAAAACATTTTGATTTAAATTTTGAGATAAAGTGTGTATTGGTGAAAAATATAAATGGTTTTTCTTTCTTTCTCTCATGTCGTAGTCACATTCTTATTATATATGTCTAGATTCTGTTAAAAATTTAAACAATTAAGAAACAAAAAGAGGATATTGACACTTGTGTAGGAACCAAATTGAGATTTTACCAAAGTACAGGGGTTGACTGTAACAATTTCATGTGCAAGGACCAAGTGAAATTTGACCAGAAATGTAAGGGATTGACTGTCATGATTTCATGTGTAAGAAAGTGAGATTTGACCAGAAATGTAAATGTACAGAGTGTAATTTACTCTTAAAATTATGTATATGAATTATAAAAGTATTAATATTAAAATTATGCTGCACTGATTGGAAGCATAATAGCACCCCTGTTAAAACACTTCCTTCAAACTTGTGAAAGTTTCCTACCATTTATCTATTATCACTCTTGTCTCCCTTGAAGACTTTAGCAGCTCTTACTTTGGACGAGTAGTTGCAAATTTTAGAATTCTAAACATGTTTTAATTTTTTAAAACTATGTACATGCCAAATCCTGGTTAAAGTCAAAATCCTTCAATTTTTTATCACATGACCGTCCTCGTCAAAATAGCAGCATGTGCCGTTGGCCGCATGTTGTGAGTAGGCTCCAAATTTTTTACAAGTTTTAGTAATATGCCCAGAATTTTAAAGCCCAATATCTAATATTTAGGCCTGAAACAACATGGACCTCATATTTGTCAAACAAAAAAACAAGAATTCAATATAGAATTTTTAAATAAAATATTCATTAATAAAATTTTCAAAGCAGCATTCTAGTATTTTTTTTTTTAAAATGACAATCAATATTTTGAATCACTTCATATCAATATTTTTTTTTATTATAATTATAATCTACTCGTAATTTTCTCACTCCTCCATCTGTTGAACATCAATTTAGTTTCACAAAGACAAGACAATTTTCACAACTTGCTCTCCTCTCTCTGTTGAACACCTGAACTTGTTCAACCACGGATGATTTTTGGAAATACAACTAACTTGTACTAAGATTTTCTTTTTTTTTCAATTTCTATAAAAAAAAATATATATAAGCTTTTTTAAATTATTACCCCTCTTTATGATTTTATTATTTTGTTGACTCAATCCCACCTTCGTCTCATAAAAAAGGCCATGGTGCGTGGGTTGGGCAGGCCCATCAGGCTTTACCTAGCCTAGGCCCAAGGATGGGTTGGGCCATCTTTAAAATATATGGGCTAGGCTTGGGTGAAGGGATAGAACCCGTGGCCCAGTCTGATGGCCTTTTCAAGACGCAGCTCATAGGCTCAAGTCATAGGCCCCTTTAAGTCTATATATATATATATTTTGGGTGTACATATACATTTTTAATAAAATTAAAATTGAGAAACCAAGTGACTAGTATACTAATCAAACTAGTAACAATATTTTCATGAGATTAAACATACATGCAATTTAATAATAAAATCATAATGAATGTAATTATGTATTTCAATAGGTAAAATTCTAATATACACACTCCTTAAAATGGTGTATCATATGTATTTCTAATTATATTATTTTTTTTTAGTATGACTAATTTTATTTTTAGTTGTGATATTATTTTAGTTATAAAATATTTAATTATGTCTCATGTTGTGTTTAGTTATAATTTTTTTTTTTTTAGTTATGACTCAGAAAGTATGAAATTATGTCATTTTCTTTTTTAGTTATAAGATGCATATTTGAGAAGTGTGTACCATAGGATTTCCCTTTCAATAAATAAAGTTATGTTTTAAAAAAAAAAAATTTAATGATATAATTATTGTAATGCACTTAAAAAATTTGTATCATAATTTTTTTTTAAAAAAATCTAAATTATTTTAAAATTAAAGGTAAATTACAAATACACTCCTTGAGGTTTGCTTCAAATAGGAATTGCCCCCTATGGTTGGAAAAATTACAAGTACCTCCCTGTCATAATTTTTTATTTAACAAAATTAATTGAAAAAGTAAAATTTCTAATTGTTCACCTATATAATAATTTATTAATTGAAATAAAATTTTAACATTATTAAAAACTATTAATTAACTTAATAATTTATTAATAAAACGAATTATTTGTTATAAAATTAGAAGTCTTAGGGGATATAATGTAATTTTTAGAATTATAAAAAATAATTTATAATTTAAATAAATCTCAAGAGGTGTGTTTACAATTTATCTTAAAATTAATAAATAAAAAAAGTTCTAAATTAAGACTTATATTAGGCCCACATTGACCAAGATAAGCACGAAGTCCATAAGCTCGTGTTCTTAAAGTATCACGTGGGCTGACCTAAGCCTGTTCTATTGACCAGTCAAAGTCCATGGGTCTAGACCGGGGTCGAGCCTGGCCCATTGCCTAGTCCCACCCTTATTTTTTTGGCTTTCCTTTTGATTCTCACTGCTCTTGCACAATGCTCGTTTTGCACCGACGCAAAAATAAGAAAATGAATTTGTTCGCCTTTTAAGGAGTAAACAAAACACATATTCAGGTTGTTTTGAGAAGATGTTTAAAAATTAATTTTTAGATTTTTTTTATTTTTTTTTGAAAATAATATGTAAATAATATGAAAAATGATATAACTTAAAATAGATTAAAAGTTAAAAGATGACTTTTAATCATTTTCCTAAAATAGCCGTGTTAAAAATAATGATTCCTATATTCAAAAAGTGTTGACTTTGTCAGGGTAGGTGAACAAAACATATATGAGTGGTAAAAAATAAGGACCTTGCTACATCTCCCTAAAAACACTCCTTCTAATCCTCCTAATTTTCATATCAAGTAAAAAAAAAAAAAAAAAAAACAAGGAAACAGTTACCCAAAATGGAAATTAGGGGGATTAGGGGGACAGTTTTTAGGGCTCCAAATCATTTTCCAAAAAATAATTCACTTTGTTTAGTTTGGATTTTCAGAATTTACTTTTCAAAAAATTAAAATTTTTTATTTTCAGTGTTTTTTTTTCATTTTTTCTAATTTTTTTAAATATTCTAAGCAAATTTTTTTTTTATTTTTACATACACTTAAAAGTATAATATGAGAATTTAGTATATTTTTCGTATTTTTGTATATTTATTGATTTTTAAAAATATTTTTTTATAAATATTTTATTTTTTAGATATATCTAAGTAAGGTGTATCTAAAAAATTTTAAAAATTGTTTAAAATTTTAAAAATAATTCACTACAAACAAAAAAAAATAAAAAATAAAAAACTCAATTTTTAAAAAATTAAATTCAAAAAATTAAAATTAAACATACGATTCTTATATCCAAAAAGTAGAGAATTGAGTGTTTGAGAAATAATAATAGACATATGCATTTGTGATTAGTGAAAAATAGTACCCTATTGACATGCAAAAATTTCTCCAAAAAGTGTCGATTGTATGAGGGTAGGTTTGGGCAAGCAACGGTTCCCAATAGGGATTGGTGGGTTTCTAAGTGAGAAGAAATGGGGTTGTTGGCTAAAAAAATTGGACTATCCTTGTTTGGAATATATTATTTTAATAATTTTTTTATTTTTTAAATAAAATATAAGATAAAAAATTAGTATATTTAGAATGATTTTTAATTTTTTATGAAAAAAATGTGTAAAAAGTAAAAAGAAAAAGAAATATTTGATTTTTTTTTGTATAATTTGTTGGTTTTTTTACTTCTTTTTAGTGACCTTAATTTTTAAGTTAAAATAGTAAGTTGCCAAACAAGTAATGACAATATTCAAACTAAAACCCAAAATTATTACTTTTACATAAAACCATAATGGTACACAAATTGCCACAATCTCTATTCTTGGTTTGTCTTCCTTGAATTTTCGACAAATGCTACAGGGACCTCTACTGTATTTTCATAAAAATTAGTTAGAATTAAACCTTCCTACAAAAATGATGATTAACTAGTAATTTTTGTGTAACAATTGTTCACCGTGTGAGATTCTCAAAACACAAGAATCTCAAGACACAATCGAACAAATTTTGAGCATTTTGGGACTTGGGAACTGAAAAAATTGAGACCGAATCTCATGCCTAGTTTTACTTCATGGAAACTTCTCCATCAATGCCAGTCATTTTAAGTATACAGACACAATTTTCCATCTGACAGCACTCCTTTGAAGTCATATTATCATCATGCTGCAAGTACATGTCGTGACTTGGAGCGATGACAAGTGTTATCTACTCCTAGTGTTGTGGCATGTGTTTGAGTTA